>SKCR01027993.1:0-42932 GCA_019454045.1 Zanthoxylum bungeanum
TGAAAATGGAGTCCCACTTGGAGGTAAATAGTTTTTTTTTTTTTTTTAAGGTAAGAAGGGAGTAAGTCGAAATTTAAATTTTTTTATCTTATTGCCTCCATTGGGATAAGAACTAATTAAATGATAATGATAATAACATTAGAAAGAAAAAAGAATAATCTAATTTTAATTAATAAAACATCGTATTATAAATTTTTATTGAAAAACATAACGGGACCATATATATATATATATATAACGAATTAAATAAACAATGCTGAAATAAAAATTAAAGTCCGGTCTGCAATCCAACCGGTTCAACCCAGAGTGGAGAAATGAGCAGCTCAGTGATCGAAAGCGAGACCCTTGTAGAAGCAGCGCTTAGAGTTCTAAACACAGCCGACCCTTTTGAGAAAGCCCGACTCGGCGACTCGGTTGCGTGCAAATGGCTCGACGGAACCATCACTCAGCCCTACAACCCTGCTCTGGACCTTCCCGTACCAGATCGCCCCGCTAGGCTAACCAACGTCTGTAAATCATTTTTGTATTTTCTGTGTTTTGACAAGTGTTTGATGAAATGCGTCAATGAGTAACAATATGAAATGCAGGTTAAATTGGTGTCGCCAAGTTTAATGCCGAAGCTTGGTAAAGCTGGTAGCTTGCAGAGCAAGCAGGCTATTGTGCATAGTCTTGCGCACACTGAGAGTTGGGCTATTGACTTGTCTTGGGTACCATTTCTTTTTCCTTCTTGTTTTGGTTCTTGTAATGTATATATAATGTTAATGATTTAGTCAATGAGTTTGAGTTTTTGTGTCAGCGAAGCATTTAGTTTCAATTGGAGCTTCAGTAATTCTGTCTTCAGTCTGTGCTTTATTTGATTTTTGGCTAAGTACTAGAACTTTGCCTTGTATCCGGACGAAAAATTCATACAGGCATCCGCATTGTAGATTGATTTTTTATATATATGGTATTATCCTGGATTGCGGCACTAATATCTTATTGCTGGTGTTTTTATGTAGGATATAATTGCTCGTTTTGGTAAGCAAGAGGCGATGCCAAAGGAATTCTTCACAGATTTTGTGAAGGTGGCTCAAGATGAAGGCCGACACTTCACTCTCCTTGCAGCACGACTGGAGGAACTAGGTTCTTCTTATGGAGCATTACCGGCTCATGATGGCCTCTGGGATTCGGCCATTGCTACATCCCAGGACCTGCTGGCACGTTTGGCAATAGAGCATTGTGTCCATGAGGTGCGAAATTCTCATGCCTTTGAATAAACAATTCATATTTCTAATGAAGGCATTGCACCATACCAATCTTCTTACAAGATACGGTTCTGTTTAGGGGTGAATGGGTTTAATGTTTCAGTAGATTGACTTGTTATTGAAACGGATCATTGACTCCTATCATAACTAGTTCTTGCCACATTCCATCATTTGCCAAAACTAATTCACCCACTATTTTGGAATCCCTATGCAAGAAAAATCCATTCATACAAGTATAATAATCTTAAATGCTTCAGTTGGTGCAAAATTTAACCCAACAGTTATGTATAAACGAATTTGGAGTCGGTGCTTGATTTTCAGGCTTTGACAAGATTGGACTTCATGTCCTCAGGCCTTTATGAGGTTGGGCTTGTTGAAGACTGCCGTACCAAATGAAGATAACAAGTAAAAGGAGCCAGTGAGAACCCTCCCACGGTCAAACCAATTTCCGGAATTTCTGGGTGTTCACATTTCTTATGAAAAGAATACCTGACAATCAAGCATGACAGACTCCAAATTCTTTTATAATTGACTATTGAGCAAAATTTTTGCACCAACAGCCTCCATGAAATGATCTATCTTTTGGAGTCGGGGTACAAGACATATGACAATATATTTTTCCTGTATTGCTGTTCAGAAAGATGATTGATAGGTTGGTATGATCAAGTGGAACTTCTAGAGTCCTTAGATAAAGCTGTCTAAGTGTGGCATTAATGGATGATAATTTGATGAATCTATTGTATTACATTTGCAGGCCAGGGGACTTGATGTGCTGCCTACAACCATCTCTCGTTTCCGCAATGGAGGTGATAATGAGACTGCAGAGTTGCTAGAGACAGTGGTTTACCCAGAAGAGATTACTCATTGTGCTGCTGGAGTAAGGTGGTTTAAGTTTCTTTGCTTGAGATCTAGGAATCCGGCTTTAATTCGAGACAGCCTGGCACGTCTAGAAAGTGAAGCGGGAGAAAACGGATGTACAATAGAAGAAAATGATGAGGTGATTCAGAAGTTTCATGCCATAGTGAGGAGTCACTTTAGGGGGCCATTGAAGCCACCGTTCAACGAGGTGGCGAGGAAAGCTGCTGGTTTTGGTCCTCATTGGTACGAGCCACTTGCAACCAAAGAGACTGCTTAATTTTAGGTAAGCGAGACCTCGATAAAGAAAACGAACTTGTTTCAGAAATTCCCTCTGAAATTTTTCTAGGATGTTTCTTTTTTTTTTGTCAAGTCAGCTGTTGTACGGTTATTGTTTATCATCGAATCCGGTAATGTTAAAGACATACCCAGGCTTTTAACAATTAACAAGATATCAATTATCAGCCTCTAATACGTGGCGGCGCCTCGAGGCGGCCGGCCATGGAGGCGCGAGGCGGGCGTCTCGATCCGAAAATCGAAAAAATAATTAAAATCATAATATCAACATAAGAAAAACATCACCAATCCAAAATACATTCATTTCTTCATAATTCATAGTATGTTTAAAAAACAATTGATAACTAATTCCTAAATAAGCTATCAGTTTGCTCAACAAAATTGATTTAAACCAAAAAAACAGGGACGCACATTCATTACATAGGGTCACTGTTTGATCAACAAAATTGATTTAAACCAAAAAATAGGATCAGCCTTCAAGATAGATAGATTCAGAATTGGCATTCCAGATCAGGAGCAGCTATTCAACTATATGATCAATATATAGGGTCAACATTAGAATTAGAATTTAGGGCTGGTTATCTCATGTCCAAGTTCCGAGTCAGTCATGTACTTCCAGGCAATCAGAATAGGTATTCAAGTTCATGCATTCGATGTCAGTTTTCAGATCAGCTAGCCATTCAAGATCAGATTGTCTTCAGGTGCAGAGAAGCAAGTCATACAATTAGAGAGCTTACCAGCAAGAAACGCGCAGACGAGCTGAATTTAATTGTTGATTAATTACTAGTGAATCGTACATTGTTATATGAGTAATTTATTTTGATCGATTTTAATTTAAACTGACGCCGATTTTTTAATGATTTTGACTGATTAATCATCCTATTTTCCATTTTCCAAAAAATCTTCTTATTTCATTTTTAATCTATTTTCACTTTTTCAACATTTGCTTTTTGAAATTTTGATTGATAATTTTGCGCGAGGAAAAAAAATCTTTGCCTATGTTCTTTTTTGGGATAATTGAATTGCTAATAAGCAAAAGTAACTTGCATTTTGTTTTCTATCAGTCAAAAAAATCTTACGTAAAAAATCTCATGAGTTAGGGTAGGATTTTTTTTATAGAATTTGATATTTATAATTCTCACTAAAAAGTTTCACAAAATCACGTATAAAAAAAATCCTTCAAAATCATTATCTTTTTCAATACCATAAGATTTTATATTATTTGTTTAAAATCCTGATTGAATATCACTAGATTTGGATACACTTTTTAAAAAATCATAATAGTCTTAATGGAATACCACAAAACTTTTTAGATTATTTAAAAATCTTAATTGAATACCACCAGACATATTTAACCCAAAAAAGTCTTTTAAAATCTCAATTGAATACATCCTTAGATATTGTTGAATTTAATTTGTAATTTATTGTTTGCTATTTGATTTATAATCATATTATAATTAGAAGCGGATAGTACTAAATTTTGTTATAAATGTGAATTTAAATAAAAAGGGAGTTACACATTTTGAGAATTTAAATAGTTGTTACAAAAGTTATAATCGGAGAAGTTACAAAAGAATTTAAATTGGGGAGTTACAAGAGTAAATGAAAAGGGTTGTTACATTTTTTTTTGAACCTAATCCCATAATGAAAATTTATACCACCGAATCAATGTTTATAAGGTGTTATGTTGGGAGTTGAGTTTAGGCCCCAAGGAGTACCCACTTTTGTGGAAAGGTTTACCCCACTTTTGTGGAAGGGTGAGGAGCTAGCCAAAGTCGGCTCCCCACACACGCGCACTCTGCCGTCGGTTCGGTCCAGGACCAGTGCATATAGATATTTTAATTCTTTACGCATTTTTTTTTGTTAATTCTAAAACGTTGGCCTTTATATCACCCACTTAATGCTTAAAACGTTTTGAATATAAACACCATATAAAGACTTTGTTTTTTATGTCTTGGACACACTGAAAAACAGAACCAAAAAAACGAGAGCATTTTTTTCAAGAGAAACCGAGCAAAATATAAAAGAAACCGAGAGTTTTTGTTTTCAAAACCAAAAAAAAACCTCAATATTGTTTTTGGCCATTTCCGAGCAATTGTTATTTCTGTTGGGTGTGAGAATTCCGATCCGTGTTTGTGCTAACCGATCGAGACAAATTTTTCTGGGCTGTTTTATCTTGCGGACGTTGGGGCCAATTACTATTAGCACAAATTCTGGGCAGAACCGCGGAATGTCTTAAAGAGAGCGACCTAATCCGCAACTCAACCCAGTATTGTTTTTAATAATTTCCTGGTGAACGGTAATATTGTTCTTACTAGCAATCTGTTTCTACAAATTTCAAATGAATCAAATCCGTAGATCATCATATGATAAATGAAGAATTTGATGATTTACAAATTTAGATTACTTGAGGTCAAAGCCACGACGGTGGAAGTACCTTTGACTAATATTCTGTCTTTCCAGGCTTGGGATTCGGAAGGAGGGTCTACCAAAGTATGAAGAACAACTGTAACTCAAAATTGCCAAAGCACAGTTGGAAGAATTGAAGAAGGATGCTCTTGAGGCCATGGAAACACAAAAGAAGAGGTATGTTATTTGTTCCACGCTGACCGTCTTGCAGCCATAAACCCCGCTAGTTTCCCTTCCATTTCTTAGGGCATGGCCACTAGACGGTAAATAGACCATCTAGAAAATATCAATTTTTTGGTACGTCGTCTTCGTGTTTTTGACGATAATAATCCTAAATAAATAGAACCTTTACGAGTTCGCTTTTTTTCCTCTTCAGAGGGGAATTCAAGGATGAGGAGATGGTCAACGTGAAGTCTTTGGATATCAGAAACTTCCTGTGAGTATCTGCATTGGCTTTTTAACAGTTTTTGAGCTTGAACTATTGTTGCAACAGCTTTTCCCAATCCAACCTAGAAGAAGCTTATTTGCTTGCCTCTTTCTGAGTTCCTAATAAAAGGCTTGTTTGATTTTAAAGCTTTTGGTTGATATTTCAGTGAACAAGATGAACGAACCCAAAGGCTAAGACCAAAGATCAAAGCCCAAACAGAAGAGAAACAAAGGCCATCCAGCCCACACAATCCTAGCGCAACAACACCAATAGAGGACGAGGCAGAGGCAACACGGCCCAGCCCCAACCACAGCCCCTACTTCAAACAGGCAGCCCGAACAAAGTAGCAAAGCACCAGAAGCAAACCGCAACAAAGAGGCCAGATCAAGGCCAGCACAAAATAAAGGCCAACCGAGGAAAACAGCCCAAAACAAGCCGAAAGAGCCACAGAGCCCAACCACAAACAATCAACCAGCCCATGAAGCCCAAAACCGAAAGGCGCAGCCAAAAACCTACAAGGCATCACAAGACTATAACCCCAACAGCGCTAGATCATCTCACAAAAACAGCAACCAAGCGGACCACAAAGCAAACCAAGCAGCCTCGGGCACAAAGCCCGAATCAAGAACACCCAAAGCCTAGCAAGAGGCCCATCAGCAACCAAATAGCCCAGCGGGCCCAATGCCAGCAAACCATAACGCCACCTTCAGGAAGAAGCTACCGAGAAAGCAACAGCCCAAACAATAGATCCCCCTACATTCAGAGAGCTCACAGCGTGATAGACCACAAACCAAAAGGGACAATCAAACCTCCAACCCACAATAGCACCCCACAAAACGCCTACAACAGATGCTCAAACAACAAAGACCCTTCCCAATCAAGTAAAACCACCAACAACAATCCAGAAAATTTGGAAGCAAGAGAGAAAAAATTCGGTCCAGACCAGACCCTTAGGAAGCAAAAAAACCAATGCCTCTGAAGCTGAAAACCAGATGGCCAGCAGGCAATCTGCAGCAGAGCCAAAACCACAATGCCAAAACCAAAACCGAGATAGAAACCAGGAGAAACTGGAATCACAGCAAAACCAGAGGCAGAGGCAGAGAAGGCTTCAAAACCAACAGGGAGCAGTGCACCAACACTCAGCCTAAACAAGGAACTTAGCTAGGCCCAAGATTTCTTCAATTCTTTTTTTTTTTTTTTTTTTTTTGGATGGATGTAACATAAATTGTAATTTGCTTTATGATGAATAAAGCTCAATTTTTGCTATGTGAGTGTACAATCAAAGGCCAGAGGCACGATCAAACTCCCTTATCATATGCTTTGTAGATAATGCCCCCCATCTGCTTGAACAAAAACCCCAAAGACTTCTACAGTTCATACCCAGTAATCCAGGAAAATAATAAGTCACATAAAATCTGGAAATTAATCAGACAGCTGCATTTGAAGAGCACATAGCAAATATCCCAAAACAAAACTAACTCAGCATCCAGAAATCAGCAGCAGCCAGAGAGCTAGACCCCCAAGAAAAGGAAGATCAACCCATACCCCACATATACATGATCTGAGAGAGAAAATGTCTTCTCTCATTTAGGAAAAGTAAACGACTTCTAACTACTTCTGAGATCTCCGTTACAATCTAGTTCGTTGAAGTAGCACAGCCATCAAAAATTCTCCTGTTCCTTTCATGCCAGACGGAGGCTGCCAGGCAAATTCTGGCAACTAAGCAAACCGGATCCCCTTTTTTTCTTGAGCTTAACTACTGCCCAGTGAAGAAGGTGAGTCCAATCAAGAGATGGCCAACGGGTAAAGGTTTTTGGAGTAATGGCTTCCCATACCACTTTAGTAAAAGGGCAATCAAAAAACAGGTGATGGTGTTTCTATGGATGAGAAACACAGCACACAAGTAACATCCCTTAAGACACCAAACCTGCCAAGTCTGTCCATTGTATGCAGTCTCCCTAAGGAAGCCAACCACAATATGAAAGAGTGCCGAGGAATATGGCCTGCAAACCATAACAAATGGTGGATGGTGTTCTTGTTTCTCTTATGCCTGAGAAATTCCCAAGCACTGCCAATAGTAAAGATGCCAGAGGGACTGCCTTTCCAGATGAGAGAATCCTTCCTAGCTACATCTGGCCGAAAGTCAATTGAGTCCCACATCTCCCCAAGAGCCGGCCGGGAAACTATCCGGGAAACTCCATTGGCCCTCATGAATTATATCTGCCACTCTAGCTTCAGTGGATAGGCTGTTTCCCTCAACATTCTGAAGGTGAACAAATTACACAAAGGACCATTTGGCAGCCAATAATCCCTCCATAGGTAGGCTGACAGCCCATCTCCGATACGAAAATAAAACATTTCCAAACACCAGTCGCGGCTTCGGAGGATCTTCTTCCATATCCACGAAGAATTCGAGGTAGGGGTCAATTGCCAGAAGAGGACCGCCCCTTGATGACAGTACCTTGGAGCCATTTAGTCCAAACCGAGGTTTTGTCAGTTAGGAGTCTCCAAGCGTGCTTCAACACAGCTGCTTTGTTCCAATCATTGATCCTTTTAATCCCAAGGCCACCTTCTTCTTTTGGGTAGCAAAGAGCAGCCCAAGCTACTTTGGCCGAGGCAGCAGCCATAGAGCCTTTCCATAGAAAGAAAGACATGATACTTTCAATTTTCCTAACCACTGATTGGGGCAGGAGGAACATGGAACTCCAATAAACTTGCATGGAAAAGAGGATAGCTTTGATCAATTGGAGCCTTCCAGCAAGAGATTTATTAGAGTCTAGAGAACTAGCTCTCCAACTCCATCCACGGTGAACAAATTACGGTTCATTAAATATTTGTGCAATTCTAGTACTTGTATCTGCGTGAAAAATTCGTGCGGGAATCCACACCAGAGAATGACTCCTAATCTATAAACTGCATCACAAAGATTGATTACGCCGTTTCTTCAAGTTAAACGGGACTGCTACTCACCAAGGATGCTTGGGTGTGCTTTCCAAAAGCTCAGCTCAATTATGTTACAATGGGATACGATTACTTTCCTCTGTAGTTTTCCAACAGAAGATCCATCTTCAGTTTCCATAGTCTTCTCTGTCTGCATAAAATATTAACTTATCAGCTTGGGTCGAGGAAAAATAACTCGAGGACGGACATTATCGAAGTTCTATCTAGAAATTTTATTTCCTAAGCAGAAGGGAAAAAGTTTCATATGATCTTTCAAGCTATGAACATGATATGGGAATACAATTTGATCAAAGGATAGACTGAAAGAGAAAATATTTGATCAAGAATTTCCGCGACGTCAAAGAGTGAGTGCTAATAAGAGGATTGGGAGAGCCAAAATAAACATAAGGGAATGTCAGCTAGAATAAAACATATGCAGAAGACGACTTTTCGATTCGAGCAAGAGTTGGCTCCAACCAAAAGGGGCATGAGCTTAGAAGAATGCTTGCTCAAAATCCTGACTATGTAACCCATCTGGCTTCTAATCAGGTAACAAGTGCATGACTATGTTAATTGCGAGCATGGTATATAAAAAAAGTATATGGATTTAGCACGGAGAGAAAATAACCTCAACTCGAAATACAGAGGAACCGTGGCGGAACATGACTGGTAATTTGCTGTAGTCGATACCGAATTTCTGTACAAGCAGTTCATTTTTTTCTCGTGCTTGAGTGCCCTGCAACGATAATAACAATGGTAATTGAAAAAACTGAGGGTGACATGAGTACATAATTTGCAACTGATATCTGCAATTGCGCCAATAAGAACACAATTTGCAATGATACTGCCAAATCACCAGACACAGGATTAAGCGGAGCAGGTAAAACCCTGGTTGCCCTAGACTCTTACAAGAAATACATTCCCAGGACTCGAACTCAGGACCTGGCAACTAGGTCTTAAGCCCTTTGCCACTAAGCCAACACCTCAATACGTCAAGACAGCTACCTCAAATACGTATATCTTCTAAGTTGTATCAGTTGTCATGCAATGCAGATAAATCATAGGAAAAATATAAACATCTTTGAAAGCCATACCAAAGTACACATCAGAAGGAATCCATAGTCAAATTCACTGCACATAGTAGTGCAATATTTAATTGAGGAACGACTCCTACTACTGACAGTATGAAAAGTAACATCACCTTTAAACAGCTCTGAGCCTCAGTTTTGCTTTTCCCGGATTTAACAAGCATCCAGAAGCAAGTATTGTACTGATTATTGATGTGGCCTGCAAATACACAATTTTACATTATCATTTACATTGTGTCTAGAGTGACATCAAAGGTGCTCCCACCTTCAGTATTTTAGAATACTAACTAACTTTCTGTTCATTCTAACGCCCCACAATTTACAACCCTTTATTAACAGAAAAATAATATAGTGTACTCACAATCAACTTGCCTCCATGCCAGATAATCTCGAATAATATCAGATGAAGGATAACATACAGCTCGTCCATCAAAAGAGGGCGGATATTTCAACTCTTTATGTGAGAAGAACTCTTTCCATTTCATTACATACATTGAAGTGAAGAAAGACACAATGACTGATAATATTTCACTGCACAATTATGTTGAGAACAAGTTCAAAGTTAAACATCTGCTTCTCAAGCATATGTCAGGAAGAAATGACTACATATAATTTTGGCACAATTCTTTTAACCAAAATATATATATATATATCACTATTGGGATTTGGGGCCAAAGTGACATTCGGCTGCCAAGGAAAGACAAAAGATGATAACAATGTCCAATAGGCTTTTCAAGAAAATTGTTAACTCAAAGCCCATTTTGTTGAAAAGCCGAGAGATCTTAAACAGATTAAGGAAGACAATATGAGATCTGGGATTCCGAGTGTTCCTATCTTGAAGCTTTAACTATTTCTTTATCAGAAACTGTGAATGACATATAAATCTCTTGACAATAATTCAAAATAGAATACAGTATTTACTTTTGCATGTGAGCTATGTTCATGTCCAGACAAAGACAACAAATAACTCCTTTGAAGTGTTTTGTTTAGGGTAATCTTCCAGGATGGTATTGCAAAGAGCATGGCTTAGAATAAACATAGTAGTTGCGACTAATGCATGTGACACTTAACAAGAGGAGGTAGTTTTCACCAAAAAAAATGTTCCCATAAAGGATTATTAACATAGATAGCCATGTATATAACAGCCCATAGATCACATATGCAGCAATGTAAACTGTAAAGTTGAAGAAACTTATAAATAAAAAAGAGCGAAGAGAAACCTGGCTCGTCTTTGATAGAACAGAGATTCCTTCTTCAAAACAAAGCTGGGAAGTTATGACACCAATCACCAATGAAGTCAATAGACAGTTTGTGAAACATTAAGCTGAGCCAACAAAATATATTAAAAAGATATGACACCTGTACTCATCACTGACCCCATAAGCAAAAGTAATATCTTCAAATTCTTGTAACACAGCCACTGCACATGAAGTCATAAGGTTCAGAGCTTGCGCATTATTGGGCTTCTCAAATTCATGAACTTCAGAAAATCTATCAAAAGCCATAAAGAGTCTTGAGTCTCGATTGCAAATATCAGAATGTAATCAAAGAACAATATTTGATTCATCAATTTGAGATCAACATGATCCGTGCAAGAGAAATCTGTTCATGGAGAATAAGGACAGTTACCGCCTTACCGGTTTAAACGCACTTGATTTTAAACAAATTTCACTAGAATACTCCAAGACCATTTTACTTTGTAAAAGGAAAGTACACTTTCTCTGGAACCTCAGATTGTGGATGCCCAAAGATAACCACTCAACTACCCATATAGATATATACCAAAGCAGCAATCTTTTACATGTTTAACTGAAAATGAATACTCCAAGAAGGATATATGCTATGTGAACTGCAACTTTACCTGTGAAAGTGACAGCCATCAATTCTGATTACTATCCATGTAGATGGCATTAACTTGTTCTCATTTAGAAATGATCGCACAAAATCTGGTTTAATTTTCCCAACATCCTCTTCAAAACCCCCCAATTCCTTAAGAAGACATGAGTGATCATTCCAAAATCTTTTACCAGCTATATTCTCTGAGTGGATTATTCTTGCCTTTCTTCGCAGTCTCTTGACAGGAGCACCGTTCTCATTGTACTTAACAATATCTTCCACCTGTGTGAATTTTCAAAGGAAAAATAATAGAACAAAAGAACAATATCAGCTCAAGAGATTAGAAGTTAGGCACAAGGCAGTAATATTCCTGTAAAACGGCAACTTGGAAAAATGAGGCAATTTCAGATGAGATTTCCAAAGTGAATAGTTATTGAAAGAAAGAGTGATATTCTAAAATAAAATAAAATACGAAAGTGTTAATGAAATAATTACTTGGCTACTGGAGTTTGGAAAAAAAAAAAAAAACACAGAGATGGCAAAAACACTAAATTATTCAATAACTTATGTGTCCAATACTCCAGTTACATAAGTTCAATGAAAATTAATGCAGTCTCGTAACTAAATTAAGAAATAAAGTTGAAGTGAAACTATATACCAAATCCTAGTCTAAAATGCCTCCAGTAGCCCTGCAACACATAATCTAAATCTTCAGATCAGCATGAAAATCCCAGCCAATTTCAACATTTTTTTCTGTCACATAACACCTAAAGATAACTGACAGTCATAGTTTGAAAACTCCATCTGAGGCACGCCTTGAGGCGCCGCCTCACGGCCACGACGCGTTTAGGCTATTGCCTCAGGCCGAATTTTCAAAAAGCCCGCCTCATGACGTCTCGAGTCGAGCGGCGTCAAGGCGGACTGACGCAGACGCATCAACCCGAAAGCCCTAAAATTATTATTTTTTTTAAAAAAATAAAATATCATATAAGGGAGCTGAAAATTGGGACAAAGAATCCCAAATTGAGCTCCTTTATAGACTAAAAAGTAATCAAAAATAAAATTTTTAATTTTGAAATCCTAACAAGCACTATCTGCGTTAATAGGGTAGCTCGACCGCGATACTTCGCCGAAAATGACAAAATATTATTATATTTAAAAATAACTAACATTGACTGTTATTTTTATTTAGTTATAATTTATTATTAATAAATTTATTTATGATATGAATTATATATGATGATGATGCTTTGGATGATGACACTTCAAACACCCATGGTATTAGACACAAATGATAGTCAATTTATAAATTAACAGTCATTTTATTCCATGAACATATTTTGTTGTATTTCATTTTGTTTAGTTTTGATGGATGATTTTATGTATTAATTGATATGGATTTGTTTTGAATGATTTATTTTGAAGCTTTTAGTATTTTTCGTGTTCGAATTGAGGCTGTCATCTTGATCGCCTCAGATTGGCCCGCCTAGCGCCGCATACCAAGTTTTTGAACCTCGCTAACAGTCATGTAAATCGAATCCAAATGGCAGAATGGCACAAAATCACTTAAAAGTTAAAACAATAGTAGAGATCCCCCTCAAAGATACCATGGATATCCTTAAAAAACAGTTTTTTTATCATTACTTGCCCATAAGTGTTAGAACGAATAAGTTTAAATTCCTTTCCTGAACCTAATTTTTAAGCACAAGTCCCCAAGACTCCAAGTAGGGGTTTGGAAGGGTTGGAAGGGGTCTATATCATTCAATTCCAACGATGAAAGAATATGCTCAACTGTGCAAAACAGAACAACTAATTCGATCACAAATTCAAAGATTATTAAATATTTAAGGAAGACTTGTCATTAAGTATAATAAGATTCATCATTTATATTCAAAATGATCACCGAGGTCTAAGTATAATATCCGTAAATTGATAGGGAGGATAAATGGTGAAAACGGACAACTAATATTTGAGCCTCCGAGATATCAAACTCCAAACTATCAGGAATGCTTACATGAAAAGGACATGATTACCTCTGTCTTAAAAACACAAGATCCCTGACGAAACAATTCAGGAAGTTTCTTGTAGTTGATACCAAAGTGTTGAAAAAGAATCTCGTTTTTCTCTGGTTTTTTAGTACCCTACAGAGTTGACAAATACAGTTTACATAAAAATAAAACAGAGAACTTATAGAAACATGTTTAGAACGCATGATTTGGAGAAAACAATCAACACCTTTATAATTTCTTGTGCTTCATTTTCACTCTTTCCATATTTTATCAGCATCCAGAGACAAGTGCCATATTGGTTATTAACATGACCTGCCAAAACCAGCATGAACATGTATCATAAATTTCATGTAATTAACAAATTTTCACTTGATTTTCAGAAAAGATCACAATCACGTTTAATAGCTAATAAAATACAAGAAAATCAGATATATTTTTTGAAGTGTTTAAATTGTTTGCTTCATTAAACTACAGTAATAGTGTAAAACTTACAATCATTTTGTCTCCATGCAAGATATTGTTGAAGAACCTCTATTGATGCGCAGCTAATGACCCGCGAACGAAATGAAGGGGGATATCTCGACTCTTTCAGGGGGAAAAACTCTTTCCACTTTGTATTATACACAGAAGTGAAGAATGATACAATGAGGGATAGTATTTTGCTGCACAATCAATTTAAAGTATCATATACATGACAAGAATTTCAGCAGAAAGGGGAAAAAAATTAAAAATGAGTTGTATGGAAGCCTGCTTGTAAATACTGTGATGCATTAAGACAGGGAACTGAAAAGAAATGATCATGGTTTGGCCCCTTAGATTAAAATCAGTCCCACCATTACATACAGAAAGAGGCACTAAACAAACCTGAGTACTAAATCATAGAACTAAAGGCCAAGTCCAATTTTTTCTATAAGAAAGAACGCAAGGACACAATGTCAGGTGCTCCGAATTACACAAAGGCTTGGAACTTGATGTGAAGGTTAAAGCCTGCTGGTATTTCAAAATAGTCATCTATCTCTGCCTGGTCTTTTTAGCAAATGATATTGAGAATATTCAAAATTGTCTTTCTCTTTCCTCAATATTACGACTCAATCATGAATGCTACATCACTAACATAACCAACAGTCATATTAACTGAAATGCAAATAGAAATAAAATGAGAACAATCAAAGAACCTGGATCGCCGCTGGTAAAACTTGGTTGTCTTCTTAAAAACAAAACTGTAAGCCATATCAACTCAAAATAAGTTATAAATGCCTAAATTACACAAAATAAAATTACATTATCAATGACAAATCAAAGGAACCAACCTATACTCATCACTATACCCATACGCGAAAACTATATCCGGTATTCCTCTAACACGGCAACTGCACAAGAATTCATCAAATTCAATCCTCTCTCATCATTTGGCTTCTCAAAGTCATGATCATGTGAAAATCTATCAAAACATAAACAAGCAAACAACAATATTAGAGCCATTGGACATGTGAGCCATGTCAATCCTGCCGCAGAAAAACCTGAAAAATTCAGTGGACATAATTTCAAACGGTGGCAACAAAAAATATTTTTCTACTTGACCACGTTGAACCTTGCGAGGTTCCTAAAGGAAGATGCTCATGTACACACGGAGGGTGAGATTGATATCCAAGTGATCAGTGCGATCGATGCTTGGAAACATTCTGAATTACTATGTAGGAATTATGTGCTGAATGGGCTAAGTGATTCTTTGTACAGTGTGTACGCCGGAATGAAAACAGCAAAAGGGCTTTGGGAATCTTTAGATCGAAAATATAAAACTGAGGATGCCGGTACTAAGAAATTTATCGTAGGCCGTTTCCTAGATTTTAATATGGTTGATTCCAAAACTGTGTTAAGCCAAGTACAAGAACTGCAGATTATTCTAGCAGAAATTCATGCTAATGTGATGGTTTTAAGTGAAACCTTCCAAGTAGCCTCGATAATTGAGAAACTACCACATGGTCGGAAAGATTTTAAAAATTATCTAAAGCATAAGCGAAAAGAAATGAGCATTGAAGACTTGGTTCTTAAGCTCAGAATTGATAAAGATAACCGAGTATCTGACAAGAGAGGAATATCTCATGAGGCCAAGGCAAATGTTGTTGAACATGGCCATAAGAACATCAAGAACAAATGGTCAAAAATTGACCCTAAAGGATGAGTTTTCAAGAAATCCAAATTTCAATGAAGATGCTTCAACTGTGACAAAATGGGTCACAAGTCTTCTGAGTGCAGACTACCGAAGAAGAAAAAGAATCAAGAGGCTAATGTGATATAAAACATGTCTCAAGATGTTTCAGACATTAACCTTTCTGTTGTGGTTTCTGAGGTGAATCTGGTGGGTTCTAACCCAAGAGAGTGGTGGATTGACACTGGTGCCACTCGACATGTGTGCTCGGACAAGAGCATGTTTTCTTCATTTGAGCCTGATGGTAATGGGAAAAAATATACATAGGAAATTCAGCAACATCTGAGATTGAAGGTCTAGGAAAGGTGATTCTGAAGATGACCTATGGTAAATAGTTGACTTTGAACGATATTCTGTATGTACCAGAAATACGGAAGAATCTTGTGTCTGGATCACTTCTGAACAAGCATGGATTCTGAATGGTGTTCGAGTCTGATAAAGTAGTTTTGACTAAAAATGAGATGTATGTGGGAAAAGAGTATGTAACTGATGGGCTCTTTAAGCTCAATGTAATGGTTGTTAAACCCAAAAATATCAATAAAGCTAGTTCTTCTGCTTATATTGTTGAGTACTCTAATCTATGGCATGGTAGATAAGGACATGTTAATTTTAATTCATTGCGCAAATTAATTAACATGAATCACATTCTCAATTTTAAAATTGATAACAAACATAAGTGTGATACTTGTGTTGAGGCAAAACTAACTAGATCATCTTTTCATAGTATTGAAAGAAACTCTGAACCACTTAATCTAATTCATACCGATGTATGTGATTTTAATTCAATACAATCGAGATGCGGTAATAAATATTTTATTACCTTTATTGATGATTGCAAGAGATTTTACTATGTGTATTTGATGAAAAGCAATGACGAAGCTATAGAGAAATTTGTTCTCTATAAGAATGAAGTTGAGGACCAACTTAATAAAAGAATTAAGGAGTTAAGAAGTGATCGTGGTGGTGAGTATGTTTTTCCTTTTGAATCACTTTGTGAACAAAATGGAATCATACATCAAACCACAACTCATTATTCACCTCAATCCAATGGGATTGCAGAAATTCATGCTGATTAACATAGCGTTCATCATCTCTGGCTTACCTCAGAATATGTGGGGAGAAGTTGTTTTATTAGCTAATTGCCTTTTAAATAAGGTACCACGGAAAGAATCAGGGAAAACTCCTTATGAAATGTGGAAAGGAAGAGTATATTCCTATAAATTCCTACGAGTGTGGGGGTGTCTTGCCAAAGTAATCATTCCTCCACATAAGAAGGTGAAGATATGACCAAAAACTGTTGATTGTATTTTCATAGGATATGCACATAACAGTAATGCTTATCGATTTCTTGTGCATGTGTCTAATATACCAGATATTCACAAAAATAAGATAATGGAGTAGAGGAATACAACATTTTTCGAATACGTTTTTCATTGTAAAACTAATTCATGAAAATTTCATCCTCAACTTCAAAACACTTCACATATTCATATTTGCTATTTGCCATTTTTCGCTTTTAACTTCTCCTTTCCTTTTCTTCTACAGGACTTTTATCCAATGTTTTAAAATACGGTGCGGCGCCTCGAAGCGGCCGGCCATTGAGGCGCGAGGCGGACCTCCTCGAGGCGGTGAGGCGGGCGCCTCAATCCGAAAATCGGAAAAATAATCCAAAATATATTCATTTCTTCATAATTCATAATATACTCAACAAACTATTGATAAGTAATCCAAAATACATTACTTTCTTCATAATACATAGTTTGTTCAAAAAATTATTGATAACTAATCCTTATACAACAAGTCTTAATAAAAGCAAGTTCATAAAGAAACAAATAAACAAAGCCAACTTGGTGATCAATCGTTTTAACATATGGAATAATTAATACATGAAAATTGAACCACTAATAATAATATTAATGCTCAAATCCTCAATTTTCAGACTTGTTCAAATTGGTTGGAAGACCAGGCCGTTAAATCAAATTGGTTGGAAGACCAGGCCGTTAAACCATCATCAAATCCACTAATAATAACATCAAAACAGAATTTATGGTCGCATGCTTTCAATTTTCACATGCTTTCAAATGATCATTGCAAAACAGAATTTATGGCCGCATGCTTTCAAATCCACTAATAATAACATCAAAACAGAATCCACTAATAATAACATCAAAACAGAATTTATAGCCGTTAAATCAAATTGGTTGCATAATATGTATATATACACCAAAGATTATTTCAATTTTCACATGCTTTTACCAATAAACAGAGAACGACGACGTTTTGGCACTCCAAAACGTCGTCGTTTTCAGCGGAGAAAAAAAAAATAAAAAAAAAAATCGAAGCCTGAGGCGGCCGCCTCGAGCCGAGTCTTCGAGAGGCGGCCTGAGGCGGCCGCCTCAAGCGGTCAAAAGCGGAAAATTGACTCCCACCGTATTAGGCGGCCGCCTCGAGGCGCTGATGGCCTGAGGCGGTGCGAGGCGGCCCGAGGCGGCCGCCTCGAAACGTATTTTAAAACAATGCTTTTATCAAGCTCTTGATGTGCAAAGGCTCACTGTTCCCGGGTCGATCCGGCTTAAAAATAGGATCTGCTTCGGAATTTTATACCCTCATACCACTGAAGGAGTGACGGCACTTAAGTTCCTGCGGCGTCATCTGGCAGCCTCAGCAATTGAGAGGTTTACGAGTAATAATAACATCTGAGTCCTCATATATTATAATTCTTTCAAAATGGTATATAGTTTGTCCGTTTGAATTAATTAGGTCCCTAGGGGTGTTCGCGGTGCGGTTCGGGTCGGTTTTTTAATTGTTTTGTTCAAACAGCGCGGGTTGGCGGTTTAGAAAATTAGAAACTGAAAACGCAAATTTTCTAAAGGAAACCGCGGTGGTTCGGATCGGAGGTTTAAAAGTTTGAGAGGTACGGATTGGCGGTTTGTAACTTGTGAAAAGTTATTAGTTATTTGTTTAAAATATTTGCAAAATGCCGAATTTCATACTGACTTACTGCCATATTTCCATTTTCAATTTGAAGCAGCCTAAGATCAATTTACAAGGCTGAAAGTAGAATTCCATTATTCCAGAAGCTTACAAAATCATAATATTATATTTCTTTAAAAGGGTGAATTCCAGAAGGTTGCAAAATAAGATAAATTAAAATTTAATGTTGAATACAAAATAAGATCAAATGGCTCTGTTAAACAAGAATTCCAGGCGATGATGAACAGATGAAGGTTGACGAATTGAAGATGATGATGAATTACAAGTGATAAAAAAGGATCTGTTTATGCCTTTCATATAGCATGAAATCCAAAGGCTGAAATCCAATAGCTTGAAATCCAAATAGCATGAAATCCAAAAAGGTTCTTTGATCAAAGAGCATGAAATTTTCATTTAAAAAAAAAACAATGGCTGAAAAAAAAAAAGCATGAAATTTTCACTATTTCTTCGCTCAGCCTCATATTTAAATTTTTGCATTCACTAAAATTTTTTATTTAAATTTTATAATATACTTCCTTGCGAGTGATATTATAAAGACCAATAAAATACAACCACAAAACATATAATTGTTAGATAATATACAGTAGTCTCATACCTTGGCACTGGAAGTTGGCAGCTTGGAAGCAAATGAGCAACAGAATCAGAGAAGAGGAAGAAATGGGAGAATCAAAGTCGGCGCAGGTTTAGAAAAGGGAAGAACTGATGAAGGGAAATAAAGAAGCACTAAAATTTTAGGATGTTTATATACTTAGTGCGAACCGGGTCGGGTCATGACCCGAATTTAATTACCAAAACCGTGATCCGAACCAGAAAGGGTCAGACAAACCGAAGTCAACTAAACCAACTCTTGAACCCGCGCATTTCGGGTCTATTCAGGTCGGGTCGGGTAACGGTTTGACCCGAACATGTGTTCACCCTTACTGGCCTAACTGAAATGTCTTATTGTGTCAAGACTCGTTGGTCAAAACTAGTGACTGTAAATTCGGATCGGACCGGCCGGTTAAACCGGGATTTGGTCTAAAATTTGGTCCGAATGATTCAAAAAAATCCAGTTAGCAGTTGAATCGGTCAAAAATCTGTCGAATTGGCCAATTCAAACCATTGAACCAGTGATCCGGTCTAGGTTCAGTGGGTTTTTTGGCCGATTTTTTAATTTTTTTTATTATTATTTTAGTTTTTTTTTTTTACATTTTTTTGTAAAAAAATAATAAAAAATATAATTAATTAGTGGCCTTGTGTCAACCTCCGATGTAATCCCAGTCCGACCTCTGATCATTTACCCCCTTATCATCCCTATCTCTGGTCAATGGATCGATCAGAGTTTTAAAACACCGGTCAAAACAACTCAGGGTTCATAAGGATTTATATCGAACTTTAAATAAATCATTTCACGTCGAAATTCGAAAGTACTTAAAATTATGGCCGAAGCTCTAAATCTTAAGAAGTTAATTGAGTGGCTAAAAAAAACAAAAAAACAAAAAAACAGTTCATTATAAACACTTACAAATTTAACCCGAAATATATATATATATATATATATATATATTTAAAGTCCTAATATTTTTGTTATTTTTTTTAACACCCGTAAATGTGTTTCATAGCTAATTTTAATTGTATATATAAAATGGTTATCCAATTATGATTTCTCTGTTAAGCATACGAAAAACATGAAAATATGTTTTAATTAAAAAAATTATTGTCGGAATAATAACACTAATATCCTTTATTTATTATATTTTTTTGAATAATAATTTTTTTTCTAATAATATCAAAATAATTCATATTCATGTAAGACACACATCGTATGCCAAAGACGAGGTAATTTCATAAAAATGTATTGTCATTTTCTAAACACAACTTGTATCTTCACTACATATGAAAAAAAATCTAACAGAAATAGCACAACAACTGTACAGTTTGGTTACTTTGTCATTGCATAACGGAATTCGATGCGAAGACATTTGGTTTATATATCGTTTGGTAATATTTATTTAGCCTTGAATTGCGAGGAATTGGTGTGCTTGTGTTTATGTTTCATTACCTTTCGCCGGTAGTTGTTTGAAAATCTATTTAGAGTAGTCGTTTGGTAGTTGTTTATGTTTCACATGATCATCGAATTCCATTATGCAAGTCATGATCATGTGAAAATCTATCAAAACATAAACAAGCACACAACAGTATTAGAGCCAAAAATAAAAGTAACCCACTTAAAATAAACCCCACATTATTTACCTTCGAAAGTCGAGGCCGTCGATTCTAACGGTTGGAAATTGTTGATAAGAAACAACAACTAGTAAAATATTAATGGGGAACATATGATACACCCATGATGGTAACATTTTTGGAAGGGTTAGAGAAAGTTATTATGCATCCAAACACATGTGATTACATAGTAATCAATGCATGTGATGTGATTACATAGTAATCAAGGCTTGATTCCAAATGCATGTGAGCTAATAGGAAGTAATGCATGTGATGTAATAGTAACTTGATTTCCCTCCTATAAATAAGAACATTTGCTTATTGAGTTAAGCAATCAATTAAATTTAATTAAGAGCATCTTTACAATAAGAAAGATATGCAATTGTGTTGTGGTTAACTTAGATTTATTTCAATTAGTTTTTGAATAAATCTAGGACTAGTAATACATGTTTGGTTAGATCTTAATAGGACAAATATGTAAAACATTAGGGATTATGTTTCATAACATTTGTATTAGTAGCTTAAATGCATGTATTATAGTTAGATTACACAAAAATTGCATGAACATGCATGAAAAATGAAGAAAATACTTCTGGTTTTTTGTTTTTACAAAAATGATTTTCTTCAAACTTTGGGTCGTAATAACTATATGTACAAATTCGATAATGGCATGTTCGAATATGTTTTGTAAACCAGAACATGATATCTTCAATTTGGTAAATCATTTACTTAATTTGGATTAAAATTGAGAAAGATATGGACCCTAAAAGTTGGCTAGACGAACCTGTTTTTACCCAGAAAAAATACTCCGAGATTTCATATTTGCTATTTTCCATTTTTCGCTTTTAACTTCTCTTTTCCTTTTCTTCTTACAGGACTTTTATCAAACACTTGATATGCAAAGGCTCACTGTTCCCGGGTCGATCCGACTTAAAAATAAGATCTTTTCCAGAATTTTATACTCTCATACCATTGAACGAGTGACAGCACTTAAGTTCTTGCGGCGTCGTATGGCAGCATCGGCAATTGAGAAGTTTACGAGTAATAATAACATTTGAGTCCTCATATATTATAATTCTTTTAAAATGGTATATAGTTTGTTCGTTTGAATTAATTAGGTCTCTGTGGGAACACAGGAATCTGGGCGACGCATGATGTCCCGGGCTCGCGGCCCGGTCGGGAGTACGGAGTAGCCCGCGGGGGACTAAACCGGAGAATAATGGAGTCGCCACCCGGTGTGAACCGGGAAAATGAGATTTAAGGCCGCACTCACCCCTCGCAAGGGAAGACCTCAAACCGTTGGGTTCGGAATGGTCCATTACTTATGTCACTTGTAATGAAAGGATTTATATAATAATTTAATCAAGCTTAAGTAACACTTATTTCTATGAGTATCATGCTTCTAAATTCACATATACAAAATAAAACATACACCTAAATTCACATGTATCTCACATCTAAGATTGCATGCTTGAAAATACCTCAAAGTAACAACGAACATACACCTTCATTTAGCATATCATGTTCACGAAAAACACAAGCATACATACTAACCATACAGGCATACATGTGAGCACTTTTCCAAGTGATACGTGGAATTATATCCCAAGTACAGACCGCACTACCGTCCATTCGGAATCGGCTACGGAATTTATGTCTGGGTTTCCATCCGATATACCACAAGAAATAATACTCCAAAGTCATCATGACATAGGTATATGAATCGTAATACGTTAAATCAAGACTAAGGCAAATGACGCAACCAATGGAATAAACATGCTTTTCATTATGATATGCACAAAGATAAGAATGACTATATGGGGTTTCTTAAAAAATCACCTAAGAAACAATTATACATGGCGTGTGATGAATATGTCTCAGTTCAGTGTGTTCGCGTTCGTATAGCGTTCGTAAACGCGTTCGAACGGTAAACAGAAGGTTCGCGTTCGTATGACGTTTGATAACGCATTCGAACGACACCAGACAGAAGACACGCGTTCGTGTAGCGTTCTGAAACGCGTTCGAACGGTAAACAGAAGGTTCGCGTTCTTATAGCGTTCGAGAACGAGTTCGAACAGAACCGGACCTGATGCATTATGAGACTAAGGAAGTGCGTGTGCGTTCGCGTAGCGTTTGAAAACGCGTTCGAACGGTAAACAGAAGGTTCGCGTTCGTGTAGCGTTCGAAAACGCGTTTGAACGGAACCAGACCTGATGCATGTAACACAAAGAATAAAGACAACAATGTCAAGCTCAGTATGTCCGACCAAACGTATCTTACAGTCAACCGAACACACATCAACCGGTGCGACGAAGCATCGTGGTAAAGGGCTTTAACCCCTCCCCATAGGGGATATTTCATTCCACTTAATAAGCTCATGCGCTCGATTGAATCATTCATACAAAGAATTAAAAGCAATAATATCAAACTAGTATGCCCGATTGAACGTGTCTTGCATTCAACCGAACACACATCAACCGGCGCGGCGAAGCATCGTGGTAAGGGGCTTTAACCCTTCCCCATAGGGGATCTTTCATTCCACTTACTAAGCCCATGCGCTCGATTGAATCATACGTAAATGAGCAACATGCAGAATTCGAGTGACGAAAAATAAATAAATAAACCAAAGCAACATGAAACAAGAGAAGATGTCGTTTACTCAAGTGGTACGTGAAGTTGTATCCCAAGTACAGACCGCACTACCGTCCATTCGGATTCGGCTACGGAATTTACGTCTGGGTTTCCATCCTATATACCACGATAGGCGACACTCTTTTATTCATCCAATACCCACAACATGCATCCACAAACGACTCTCATGCGAATAGAATTCAATAAACAATTAAAAAACGAATATAAACTAATGAGAAAAGTGCCCTCAGGTCTAACCTTTTAAATCACCTCTAGAATTTACGGTACACGATCGTCAGAAGGGTGGATGCTCCGCAACTCTTTCGGTTCACTGGTTTACTGCTCTCGTTCGTTGTCTTACTGTTTTGAGTCGTCGTCCTCCGTCTTTCGCTGCTGCTTTTGACTCCAATTCGCTACCGTTGCTACTGTTTTGCTGCTGTATTTGCTGCTATATCTTAGTTACTGTTCTTGGGATGTTTTGGCTACTGTTTTGGGTGTGATTTTCGGTGGTGTTACGGTGTGGTTCGGGGGCTGTTTTATGTGTGTTTTAGGACTGTTGTATGGGCTATTTTGGTGTGAATTAGGGCTGTGAAAGGGGCAGTGCAGTGGGTTAAAGATGCGGCAATGGGGGCTATGTGATGGCTTTAGGCGTGAAGGTGATAGATGGTGATGGAAGAAGGCTTGAGGTTCACGGCCATGGGGGAGTTTTGGAGGCCTCTATGTGTGTTGTGATTTTCGTGTGAGTTGTGTATCTTATATGTCTGAGCTAGCGCCTTCATGTCTTGGTTAGGGGTTGTTTATATAGAGAATGGCTAGGGCTTCACCTTGTCTCACAAGGAAGGGATTTGATTTTGTGTTGAGCAAGGAAAGTCAAAGATTGAGGGGG
Source organism: Zanthoxylum bungeanum (assembly GCA_019454045.1). Lineage (NCBI taxonomy): Eukaryota > Viridiplantae > Streptophyta > Magnoliopsida > Sapindales > Rutaceae > Zanthoxylum > Zanthoxylum bungeanum. Next base: position 24,028 of record SKCR01027993.1, read on the forward strand.
GGACAAATTTGGTTGAATTAGGAAGTCAAAATCTTTAATTTGTTATAATTGATTTTAATTAGGCATTACATCTTTTTAATTTAGTTTAGATAGGAATGAATCTTGTGTAATTGGTGGGTGAATATCTTAATTAAGGAATTAAAATATTTGATTGATTTTAATGTTTATTTTAATTTGGTATGTGATTTTTAGATTTGTTTTGATTTCACCATGTGTTAAATATGTGTTTTAAGTGGGCTTGGGCGTGTGGGCCAAGGTTTGGGCGAATTGGGCTTAATGTGAGGCTAGCAGCAAAACCAGAATTACCGTCACCGTTCGAACGCCTCTTCGAACGCGGCACGAACGCCCGTAATCTGTTTGGAGTTCGAACGTATACACGAACGCAGCACGAACGAAAGCAGTGAACCTTGTTTATTATGAATTTCCCCTTCCGATTTCCGTTTTCCGTGACCTCCGTGACTTAAAAGGTAGTGTCTCCAAATGAGACTCATCATAGGGACTTATGTGCAAAAATGCAGTGTCTACAGTCTCTGACCTAACTGAAATGCCCTATTGTGTCAAGACTCGTTGGTCAAAACCAGTGATTGTAAAATTCGGATCGGACCGACCGGTTGAACCGGGATCTGGTCTAAAATTTGGTCCGAATGATTCGAAAAAATCGGTTATCAATTGAATCGGTCAAAAATCTGTCGAATTGGCCGGTTCAAAACGTTGAACCAGTGATCTTGTCTAGGTTCAGTGGGTTTTTTGGCCGATTTTTTTTAATTTATTATTATTATTTTAGTTTTTTACATTTTCTGTAAAAAAAAAAAAATTAAAAGTATGGTTAATTAATGACCATGTGTCAACCTCCGATGGAATCTCAATCCGACCTCTGACCCTTGACCCTATTATCATCCCTATCTCTGGTCAATGGATCGGTCTGAGTTTTAAAACACCGGTCAAAACAACTTAGGGTTCATAAGGAATTATATCGAATTTTAATAAATCATATCACGTCGAAATTCGAAAGTACTTAAAATTATGGCCGAATATCTAAATCTTAAGAAGTTAATTAAGTGGCTAAAAATAAACTCAAAAAAAAAAATAGTTCATTATAAACACTTGCAAATATATATATATTTATTTATTTATTTAAAATCCTAATATTTTTGTTAATTTTTATTTTTTTTTGGAATTCGACATCATATCGGTTAGCTGAGTCTGCCTCAAGGAAGAGCTTTGATCCTTGCCTTGAACCGACTTTCGAATGAAGTTTCGTTCCGGGGAGTAATATCAATTGATCTGATGATCCAGCCTTTGAGGCCTGGTTGAAGAAAGAAAATAATAGATTGGATCTCCTTTGGTTGGGAGTAATATGTAGCTAAAGTGCCCTTCCTGTTCTTGGAGTGCACTAAGGACTCACCTCTTCTTGTTTGTGATTGCCTTTATTAGTATAGTGATATGAGTGAGGCAGCCTTGCGTCTAAGCCTTTCTCCTTCCAATCTTAATACGACTCAAGAATTAGGAATAGATATATCCTATGCTATTTAAATAACGATTCATCCTGATTTAATTGTTGATTAATTATTAGTGAATCGTACATCGTTATTTGAGTAATTTATTTTGATCGATTTTAATTTAAACTGACGCCGATTTTTTTTAATGATTTTGATCGATTAATCATCCTATTTCCCATTTTCCAAAAATCTTCTTATTTAATTTTTAATCTATTTTCACTTTTTCAATATTTTTTTTTGGAATTTTGATTGATAATTTTGTGTGGGAAAAAAAATATTTTCCTAGAATCTTAGAGTTCAAGAATAAGTCTTTACTAGAAAAGCAATTGCTTAGGATGAAATAATGGTTCTCCAATTATGACTTCTCTGTTAAAGCATATGAAAAACATGAAAATATGTTTTAATTAAAAGAATTATTATTGGAATAATAACATTATTATCCTTTATTTAGTATATTTTTTTGAATAATAATATTTTTTTCTAATAATATCAAAATAATTTATATCCATATTGACTTAACTAAATGCTCTTAGATTATTGAGCATTTTTAATCATAAATAAATGATTTTTAATTATTTTCAGAGGATCTTTGTAAGTGTTTTTTTCATTTTTTAATTCTCAATCATATAAAAATTTAACTTTATCATTTCCGATTAATCCCCGACTATTTCCGATTAATTGCTCATGGAGCGACTCGCCATCGATTTCCGATTAAACTGTACAAGATATATCTCTACGTGAAAGTATAGGTCTCACTTGCTCAACAGTAAAAGGAAAAAAAATATAACTCAACTCATCCAAGTTGCAACAATAATCAGACCATTTTCACTAAAATGCGAAAGAGATGGAGGATTATACCCAGAATAACCCAATAATTAGAAGCCGATAGTACTGAATTTCAATTGAATCAAATCCGTAGATCATCATATGATAAATGAAGAATTTGATGATTTACAAATTTGGTGCCTGTTAAGATATTCTAACCTCAGCTACTGTATCAGCAACAAGACAATCTCATTCCTCATATGCAGAAAATGAATTCTCTCTTGTATTAACTTTCATTGTGCAACAGTTAAAAGCTCGAAAAATTCATATTAGAAGAGAACACGAGTTCATCTAAGACACACATCGTATTCCAAAGACGAGGTAATTTCATAAAAATGTAATGTCGTTTTCTAAACACAACTCGTATCTTCACTACATTTGAAAAAAAATTCTAACAGAAATAGCACAACAACTGTACAGTTTGGTTACTTTGTCATTGCATAATGGAATTCGATGTGAAAACATTTGGTTTATTTATCGTTTGGTGATATTTCTTTAGCCTTGAATTGCGAGGAATTGGTGTGCTTGTGTTTATGTTTCATTAGCTTTCGCTGGTAGTTGTTTGAAGCTTTAGCATGTCTTCTTTTTAGAGTAATTGTTTGGTAGCTGTTTATGTTTCACATGATCATCGAATTTCATTATGCAAGTTGTCACACGGCTAAATTTCGACCCCAAATTTTCTTAACCGAGTGCGGCACTAAGTTCGCCCAACTTAGCCAGCCTTTTCGCGCAAGCACACACACAAGCCACAAGCAGTCACCCGCAATGTTCACACACCCTCACAATAAGCACACAATCAACCAACGCATTAAGTAAATACAAGACACAAGCTTTACAGGACAATGCTCAACCTTTTTATTATTCACCAAAGCAATTACAAGGATTCGTGCTAAGCATACAAAAGGCTCAATGAACATTCACTCTCGTACACTCATGTATTATGATCTCTCTCTCATGCATGTTTTTCACAATACAATATATACTAGCGGCAGTTACAGCCCAACTGCCCTAGGGTGTGTTGGCCCAATAGGCACAAGCCAAATACACACACATAGCAGTTACATCCCAACTGCTCTAGGAGTTCCCACACAAGCACCACACGAATTTCCCCACATGTTTCCCAACACGCCAGTTACTAGCAGCAGTTCCCCTCGCAACTGCCTCATGTGTTCAGCATGTGAAACCAACTCCCTCGCATGTGCATGCCAACTGCCATGCAAGTGCGTGCCAACTGCCTCTCGCAACTTCCCCGCATGTCTGCTACATGTGCACGTAACTGCCTCACCCAAGACAACATCAACTCCCAACGGACAGCACCAACAGCCCATGTCTTAGCAACACTCCTTTAGGACAGCACCAACTGCCCATACAAACACAGCCCACCCAAGCCATGTGCTTCTTGCGAGTGCGCGGTTGCCACCAAGTCACTCGTTCCCCATCTCTTCGGGCAACCAGTCTAAGGGACTGACAAACCACCCAACCTGAACTAGACGACGCCCTCGTCGCAAATGAGCCAAGATATGCCTGGACTACCCTCTCAAATTACCACAAAGTAGTATTATGTTCCCAAGTTGCATCTGCCTTGGTGAAACCCACTGAACCAAGAAATATGTCCTCCGGTTCTTCTTACTTTGCCTCATCACCCTATGATACCGAATTGTTGGCGGAGCTCGACTTTTCTGAACCCGACTCTCATCCTTGTCTTCGTTGAATGGATTCAAGAAACTCACATGGAATGTATGATGCATCTTGATCCTATCTGGCAGTTTCAATCTATAAGCTACTTGACCAACCCGTTTCACTACTTCGAATGGACCATCAAATTTCGGCACCAACCCACGATGCACTGTCTTGCTGCTGATTTTCTTCCAAATCTGAGAAGTCAATTTCAATAACACTCGGTCACCCACTTGAAATTACAACGGCCTTCTCTTCTTATAAGCATACTTCCTCATTCAGTGCACTGCCTTCTCAAGTCTATCCCTCGCCTCTTCCAGTAACTAATATTTTTCTCGCACAAATCTGTACGCGACAGGGCACTTACCCCCAGTGCGCTGCTTGATCACCTCGTACGGAGTCAGCGGTTGCTGCCCCAACACTATCTCAAAAGGACTCATCCCCGTTGATGAGCTCTTGTGCAAGTTGTACGAGAATTGAGCCACATCCAGAAGCTCTACCCAATTCTTCTGACTCGTGGTCACATAATGCCTCAAATATTCTTCCAGCAACTCATTCACCCTTTCTGTCTGAGGATGATTTGCCATAGAAAATTTCAAGTCTGACCCCATCAAGCCGAATAACTCAGTCTAGAACTGACCCGTGAACTGTGCATCTCTGTCACTCACTGTGTCTTGTGGCAACCCAAAATGTTTCACACCACATCTCTAAAAACAGACGTGCAGTTAACTCCGCAGGGCATGCCTGCGGCGCTGCCATGAACACAACATACTTGGAGAACCGATCCACTACTACCAGCACTGAACCATACCATTGCACTATTGGAAATCCCCCAATGAAGTCCATAAAAACACTCTTCTATGGTTGTTCCGAAATGGGCAGAGGTTGTAGCATCCCTGCTTTCTTCATCCTCTCTGTTTTATCCAGATGACACACTAGGCAAGATCTCACATAGGCCTCAATGCCATGTTCCATCCTCGGCCAATACCAACTCCGAGATTCTGCTTTCAATCTTGAAATTCCAAGTCATAATCCAGCTACAATTGAAAGAAGCAAAGAATGATAGAAGTAAATCTTGAATTTCTTGGGGGTTTTTTCATGTGATCAGACAATAATTTAAAACCTTCTTGAATTTCTTGAATAATAATATAGATTTGAGGACCATAATAATACCACCACTTGAGAAACCATTGAGGAAACTTAGGATTACATTGACCAAAATGGAAAAACCATGAATGATCAAAAGCCCTAACACAAAGGAAATTGTACCAGGCATTTTGATAATCAAAGTAATTGAAAGATTGAGACTCAAAAGGTTGAGAAAAAGTTTTTTCTGTGAAGGGATTGAGATTCCAGTCAGATAAGGAGAAGACTTTAGAAATTTTACATTTTGAGTAAGCTATTTGTGAAGGATTTTTTGGGTCTTGATTGTGAGTAACATCAATTGAGTCGGTATCGACCAGGATGAATTCAAAGAATTTTCTGGTTTTTTTGAGATTTTCTGGAAGAAAAAGAAAGTGTTTGGGGAAAACATTATTGACAATTCCTGGGATTAATGATGCATTTTGTTCTGGTTCAATAATAGCTATATGGATTGAAACTTTTTTAGGAATATATTGAGTTTTTGAGGGAGATGGAGATTTCGAGGAAGAGGGTAAAGAATTTTTGACTTTTTTCTGGGGTATTGGCAGTTGCTTGGGAAAAGGTAGGGTTTTTTGTGGTTCTTGATTTCGGAGTAATGAATCCTTCAATGTCTTGAGACAATACTTGAAATTGATTTCCTTGTAATTGAGGAAAATTTTCTTGAGACAGATTTATTGAGGGACTATGAACCATGGCATATGATTCCTTTGTCTGTTTTGCTTTCATGGGAGTGCCCATGAAGTTGATTGAGCTTTCTTCCCTGTAAAAATTCTCTTGTTAAAAAATATGGCAAGGAATTTGAAGTTACTTTAATAAATTCAATTTCGAAATCAAAACAAGAAAGTATGGCTTGCCATCTTGCAAAAATTTGTTTTGATACAAGATTTTGAACATCTTTCAAAAGTATTTCTTTGGCAGATAAACAATCTATTCGAATGAGAAATTTTTTATTGATCAAATCGCCTTGAAATTTTGTAACACATAAAACAATTGATAAAAAAAATTTTGACAGTAGAATAATTTTTTTGAGGACCTAGCCAAACTCCATAATGAAATCTAACTAATGAGTTTTGACTGTTTGAGGATTCCACCATAACCTATATCAGAAGCATATGTTTCAACTATCAGAGAGGCTTGAGGATGAGGAATTGACAAACAAGGTAATTCTTTGATATGTCTTTTGATTTTTTTGACAATCTCAGTATGAATTGAGGACCAAGGATTCGGGTTTTTCCTAAGCCTTTTGTATAATGGTTCACAAATTTGACGAAGATTGTGATAAAAATCTCCTAAATAATTGAGACAACCTAAAAACCTCTGTAATTGAGTTTTGTCTTTAATTTCATCAGGAAACTTTTCTGAAAAGGCAATTGCACGTTCAATGGGTTTAATGGTATTTTGAAAAATTTCATGTCATAACTCACACTCAAGCCATATGGACCAATTTTGGAGTTGGTATGGGTATGGACCAATTTTGAAGTTGCTTTTCTATTCTGGCTATTGGTTCTTGGTTGTTATGGATTTCTTGACTATTTAGGATATCTGAGTCATTGAGAATATCAATAAAGGATTGAGAAGAAGGGGCTTCAGACACTTCGTATTCAGATATAGACCTATTGGATCTTAATCTAGATAACAAACTAATATTGTTTTTCTTAATACTCAAAATAGATAGAATTTTTCTTCTATTCTGAGACCACTCTCCGGGACCACCCTAAAACCAGACATAGTAACAACAGACTGACCAAGCGGATTATCGAGCTAAACAAAGCAAAACAAAAGAAATAAACTTTGAAAATTTTGAGGAAGAAGATAAACAGTACTTATTGTTTTGACATGTGGTGCTGATACCAAAATGACTGGCAGGAACTTTGAGACGAAGCGTGCCGAGTTATGACTTGAGTGTGAGTTATGACATGAAATTTTTCAAAATACCATTAAACCCATTGAACGTGCAATTGCCTTTTCAGAAAAGTTCTCTGATGAAATTAAAGACAAAACTCAATTATATAGGTTTTTAGGTTGTCTCAATTATTTAGGAGATTTTTATCACAATCTTCGTCAAATTTGTGAACCATTATACCAAAGGCTTAGGAAAAACCTGAACCCTTAGTCCTCAATTCATACTGAGATCGTCAAAAAATCAAAAGACATATCAAAGAATTATCTTGTTTGTCAATTCCTCATCCCCAAGCCTCTCTGATAGTTGAAACAGATGCTTCTGATATAGGTTATGGTGGAATCCTCAAACAGTCAATAAACAGTCAAAACTCATTAGTTATATTTCATTCTAGAGTTTGGCTAGGTCCTCAAAAAAATTATTCAACTGTCAATTTTTTTTTTATCATTTATTTTATGTGTTACAAAATTTCAAGGCGATTTGATCAATAGAAAATTTCTCATTCGAATAGATTGTTTATCTGCCAAAGAAATACTTTTGAAAGATGTCAAAATCTTGTATAAAAACAAATTTTTGCAAGATGGCAAATCATACTTTCTTGTTTTGCTTTCAAAATTGAATTTATTAAAGGAACTTCAAATTCTTTGCCATATTTTTTAACAAGAGAATTTTTACAGGGAAGAAAACCCAATCAACTTCATGGGCACTCCCATGAAAGCAAAACAGACAAAAGAATCATATGCCATGGTTCTTAGTCCCTCAAGAAATCTGTCTCGAGAAAATTTTCCTCAATTACAGGGAAATTAATTTCAAGTATTGTCTCAAGACATTGAAGGATTCATTACTCCGAAATCAAGAACCACAAAAAACCCTACCTTTTCCCAAGCAACTGCCAATACCCCAAACAAAAGTCAAAAGGCTTTACCCTCTTCCTCGAAATCTCCATCTCCCTAAAAAACTCAATATATTCATAAAGAAGTTTCAATACATATAGCTATTATTGAACCAGAACAAAATGCATCATTAATCCCAGGAATTGTCAATAATATTTTCCCCAAACACTTTCTTTTTCTTCCAGAAAATCTAAAAAAAAAACCAGAAAATTCTATGAATTCATCTTGGTCGATACCGACTCAATTGATGTTACTCACAATCAAGACCCAAAAAATCCTTCACAAATAACTTACTCAAAATGTAAAATTTCTAAAGTCCTCTCCCTATCTGACTGGAATCTCAATCCTTTCACATAAAGAACTTTTTCTCAACCTTTTGAGCCTCAATCTTTCAATTACTTTGATTATCAAAATGTATGGTACAATTTCCTTTGTGTTAGGGCTTTTGATCATTCATGGTTTTTCCATTTTGGTCAATGTAATCCTAAGTTTCCTCAATGGTTTCTTAAGTGGTGGTATTATTATGGTCATCAAATCTATATTATTCCTCAAGAAATTCAAGAAGGTTTTAAATTGTGGTATGATCACATGAAAAAACCCCAAGAAACTCAAGATTTACTTCTATCATTCTTTGCTTCTTTCAATTGTAGCTGGATTATGACTTGGAATTTCAAGATTGAAAGCAGAATCTCTGGTTGTCCTGTTCGACATCTCTCAAGATCTATTAAAATCAAATGGTGGACTGGGTTAATAATCAAAATGCTTGTTGTAATGCTCTTATTAATTGGTTTCATAAGTTTGCAGGAAGATCCATTCACTCTGTTTCGATGGAACTTCAAAATCAAGATTTTCAACTCAACAAGAGTCAGATTCAAGCTTCTCTAACCTCAGCTTCCAATAAAAAAGAATACAAGAAGCAATTATTGGATGCACTCTCTAGAATATCTCAAGAAGATGAAGATGATGATGACGCAAGCGATGATGCAGCATCATCTTTCACACCTATCAATGAAGACGATTGCTTTGGAATGTTATCAATCAACAAATGAAATAAATGTCCGACAATATAGCTGTCAAGATTTCGAAAATCAATTTAGTCGTCAAACCTTTCAAGAAAGTCAAGATCGGCCGACAAATGTTCAAGATTTTCAAGATTCCCATTCTTTTCAATTTTTTAAAGTCAAGACTGGTGGCTTTTCGCTATCCCTCTCTATGTAGTTATCATGTTGTGTAATTATTGTACCACTGTTTTTATTTTCGTTTGAATTCTGCCTTTGATGTCCGTTTCTATATATATGTTTGTATTCTCCTCTCTGGAGGTAGAGCTTGTAACATGTTATGTATAATTTTCGTTGCTTAAATAAAATCGTGATTTCCTTAATATTTTCTCGAAAGTTTTTAATTTTAATCTTTAAAGCACACACTCACACTCAAGTCATAACTCGGCACGCTTCGTCTCAAAGGTCCTGCCATTCGTTTTGGTATCAGCGCCACGTGTCAAGACAGTAAGTACTGTTTATCTTCTTCCTCAAAATTTTCGAAGTCTATTTCTTTTGTTTTGCTTGGTTTACCCCGGTAATCCGCTTGGTCAGCCCATTATTACCGTGTTTGGTTTTAGGGTGGTCCCAGAATAGAAGAAAAACTCTTTGTCTATTTTGAGTATTAAGAAAAACAATATGAGTCTGTTATCTAGATTAAGATCCAATAGGTCTAAATCTGAAGACGGAGTGTCTGAAGCCTCTTCTTCTCAATCATTTACTGATATTCTCAATGACTCATATATCCTAAATAGTCAAGAAAACCATAACAACCAATAACCAATAGCCAGAATAGAAAACCAACTTCAAAATTTGTCCATACCCCTAGCCAATTTCGATACAATATATAAAAAATGACTTATTTCTTTTGTTCAAGATTATTCAATCAAAACCCATGAATAAACTATACTTTTGAGTCAAGAAACATGTACCATACCATTATTTTCTCAATCAGCCATATCTCATCACAGAAGGAATAATTTTAATTACCTACATATAGGAATGGTGCAAATTGCAGCCAAACCTTTGTTTAAGTTAGGACTTGACATTCCAATATTATTTGCTTTACGAGATGCACATTTTATCAATTTTAATGATTCATTACTTACATTAGTAGAATCAAATTTAGCTAATGGCCCTGTTTATTCAAATTGTTATCCAAATTTTACCATATCATTACATGATCCGCATATGCATGCTTTAACACTCAATGTTCAATCAAAGAATTTACATGTTTTAGAAAATGTAAAATCAATAGCTATAATTTATCGTGTCTATTATAAAGTCATGGGTAGTCAAATCAATCCTAAAGCTACGAGATCTAGCTCTAAGAATGAATCAATATTACTTGAAGTGAATCTTTAAGATCAAATGCTATAACTCCTAAAAGACTCAAGTAGAATGAAATAACTCAAGGAATTGCATGGAACCTTAAAGAAATAGTTTATCCTTCACCTATAGAAAGAAGAATTAGTGCAAGTTTAATAAGTCAAGAATCTGATGGAAGTGTTAATATTCAATTTAGAAATATACAAGGGATTCCTAGTAGTAACTCCTCTAATTTTAGAGATTTTCAATATGCTAGAACTTCATTTCAAGAACCCTCAGGAACAAGATTATCATGAGTAGATTTTAATCAAAATATACCCCAGCCTGTCTATCAAGATGATCAATCTGTTGAACCTATGTCTCCGACATATTCACAAATGAAAGAAGAAAATAGAACTCATCCTTCTACTAGTCATTTAATGAGTATTAAAAATGAATTCATTATCAATAAAGAAAAGATACAAAAAGAATACTTGCATCCTCAATGGAATGAACCCAGACAAATTTATAAGACAATATTCTCAGAAGATGAGAAATCAAAAATACGTGATCAATATCTAAAAGATATAACCATGTTACAAGAACATGTGCCTTTCTTCATATGAATGAAAGAATTGTGGATTATCTTCTTCAAAATACAACGCATTTAATTGTTATTAAATGCATATATTCTTGTTAGGTTATACAAAAATTGCATGAACATGCATGATAAATGAAGAAAATGCTTCTGGTTTTTATTTTTACAAAAATAATTTTCTTCCAACTTTGGGTCATAATAATTCTCTGTACAAAATTGATAATGGCATGTTCGAATATGTTTTGAAAACTAGGACATGAGATCTTCAATTTGGTTTATCATTTACTTAATTTGGATTAAAATTTAGAAAAATATGAACCCTAGAATTTGGCTAGACGAACCTATTTTTATCTAGAAAAACACTCCGATATTTCATATTTGCTATTTGTCATTTTTCGTTTTTAACTTCTCTTTTCATTTTCTTCTTATAGGACTTTTATCAAACACTTGATGTGCAAAGGCTCACTATTCTCGAGTCGATCCAGCTTAAAAATATGATCTTTTTCAGAATTTTATACCCTCATACCACTGAATGAGTGACGACACTTAAGTTCATGCGGCGTCGTATGACAGTCTCGGAAATTGAGAGGTTTACGAGTAATAATAACATATGAGTCCTCATATATTATAATTCTGTCAAAATGGTATATAGTTTGTCCGTTTGAATTATTTAGGTCCCTGACCTAACTGAAATGCCCTATTGTGTCAAGACTCGGTTGTCAAAATCAGTTATTGTAAAATTCGGATCAGACCGATCGGTTGAACCGGGATCTGGTCTAAAATTTGGTCCGAATGATTCCAAAAAATCGATTATCAGTTGAATCGGTCAAAACTCTGTCAAATTGGCCGGTTCAAAACGTTGAACCATTGATCCAGTCTAAGTTCAGTGGGTTTTTGGCCGATTTTTTAATTTATTATTATTATTATTTTATTTTTTTTACATTTTTGTAAAATAAAAATAAAAATATGGTTAATTAGTGACCCTGTGTCAACCTCCGATGGAATCCTAATCCGACCTCTGACCCTTGACCCCCTTATCATCCCTATCTCTGGTCAATGGATCGGTCTGAGTTTTAAAACACCGGTCAAAATAACTTAGGGTTCATAAGGAATTATATAGAATTTTAAATAAATAATATCACGTCGAAATTCGAAAGTACTTAAAATTATAGCCGATGATCTAAAGCTTAAGAAGTTAATTAAGTGGCTAAAAATAAACAAAAAAAAAAGTTCATTATAAACACTTACAATTTTAATATATATATATATATATATATAAAGTCCTAATATATTGTTTTTGTTTTTTTTTTGGGAATTCAGCATCATATCGGTTAGCTGAGCCTGCCTCAAGGAAGAGCTTTGATCCTTGCCTTGAATCGACTTTCGAATGAAGTTTCGTTCCGGGGAGTAATATCAAGTGATCTGATGATCCAGTCTTTGAGGCCTGGTTGAAGAAAGAAAAGAATAGATTGGATCTTCTTTGGTTGTGAGTAATATGTGTTAGGGATATACCATATACCCAACTTGTGGATGGACTATATGTACATGTATTTGTAATATTTTCATTAATTAATAAAATGACAATCTTTATTATACGTGTCTTACATAACTTATATGAATCATCAAACACTGTAGTAAAGCCATTGGAGTAATAAGATGATGGCTTTTATGCCTTATGAGAATCATTACTCTTAAACGTTCCTAATCATAGTTTTGTGAATAATCTGGGCGTTCACAAAGCGAAGAGATTAGCATGATGATATGATCCGTCCTTAAGTGGGGTAGCCGATCTCATTGGCTACTAGCGGAGATCCGTCTGCTTGGTGTATCACATGGATGCATGAGTTGCTCGTGTCCATCGAACTGACCGCCGAAAGTTTTCACATGGAGTGTTTATCCCATGTGTCTGTGAGAACTTTCATGTATCGATTGTATGACTAGTCCTTAGACTTGAGGTCTTTACAATCTTATGTGTGAATCAAATAACTTTGACATTCTCATTCCCCGGTTCAAAAGATATGGTCATAAGGGTATGATTGGGTCATTTGTTGAAACACATGAAGTTTGTAAAGATACAACAGAGAATCACCACCTCTCGGATAATATTTTCTTATAAAAGTAGTATTCCAGTTCGCGGGTTGATATGTGTGATCAGTACTTGAAACTGTGGCCGCAACGGAAGAATCATGTGAGATTCTTGCGTTAGTACGATTCATGACACTATCAACATCATACATTTGACTATATGGGTAGACATTTTGCATACCATAGGTCAAACAGTGGGGATACAGTGAGGCGATGGACCGTATCATATGTAAATCGCATACAGATGGGTATATATCTTTCCTTCTCATTTGAGGGCTTTGGCATGTTGCTAGATGTCAACCTTGGTCATTGAAATCGAACGACCATCTGATCGGAGGATAATTATGTTCGATTAAATTATCACGATTCATTCATGTCCAACTTGAGGGGAACCCAAAAGGTCACACACAACAAAGTCGAAATCAATGGTTAACAGTGCACAATACAAATTTAACAACATATATGACTGCTGTAGGAATTGTTCATAATGGTCCATATGTTTAATTATTGAACAGATCATTTATGAGGTTCCATAGTGGCTTAGGGATTGGTGAATGACGATAGGGGCACTTTGGGAATTGGAATAATAATAATAAAAATAACATGAATAGTAATATGAATAGTATTTTTTTTAAATTTGTTATTTGTTTTGAATTCCAATTCGGCCCAAACTCTTATTAAGGTTTTATAATCTCATTAAACCACTAAATTAAGATCCAATGGCTAAGATTAAATAGTTTTATCTCACATCAGATTCTTAATTAATTTTGTTGTCTTTTGAGCACCTATATAAACTCAAAGAATTCTTCACAAATTTTTGCACCAAACCTTTCATATCTTGGGTTTATATAAGTGAGCAACTCTAAAGTTTAAGAGTAAGCCACTGATTTTGAGGATCTTTAAGTATAATTGAATAGAGAAACCTCGAGTTAAAAGTTTTGAGGTATTTGCCTAGGCTAGCACCAAAGGCAAAATACCAGTGCAACATCTTGAGTCATGTTTTCCATCACATTAGCCTCTTGATTCTTTTTCTTCTTCGGCAGTCTGCACTCAGAAGACTTGTGACTCATTTTGTCACAGTTGAAGCAACTTCCTTGAAATTTGGATTTCTTGGAAACTCCTCCTTTAGGGCCCATATTTGACCATTTGTTCTTGAGGTTATTGTTCTTATGGCCATGTTCAACAATGTTTGCTTTGGCCTCATGAGTTATTCCTCTCTTGTCAGATACTCTGTTATCTTCCTCAATTCTAAGCTTAAGAACCAAGTCTTCAATGTTCATTTCTTTTCGCTTATGCTTTAAATAATTCTTGAAATCTTTCCAACCATGTGGTAGTTTTTTCAATTATCGAGGCTACTTGGAAGGTTTCATTTAAAACCATCCCCTCACCATGAATTTCTGCTATAATAATTTGCAATTCTTGTACTTGACTTAACACAGTTTTGGAGTTAACCATATTAAAATTTAGGAAACGACATACAATAAATTTCTTAGTACCGACGTCCTCAGTTTTATTTTCGATCTAAGGATTCCCAAAGCCCCTTAGTTGTTTTCATTCCGGCGTACACACTGTACAATGAATCACTTAGCCTATTCATCACATATTCATACATAGGAATTTTGAATGTTTCCAAGCATCGATGACATTAATCACTTGAATATCATTCTCACTCTCTTTTAGTACAAGAACATCTTCCTTAAGAACCTTGCAAGGTTCAACGTGGTCAAGTAAAAAAATTTTTCTGTTGCCACCTTTTGAAATTCTGACCAATGAATTTTCAGGTTTTTCTGCAGCATGTTTGACATGGCTCACATGTCCAACAGGTTGTCTAGCCATAAAGGCAGCAACACTTTGGCCAACCACAGAGGCTGCCACATTAAGCCCAGAGGCTGGAACATTTTGGCCAGCCGAATAGGCCGCCACAACACTTTGGCCAGCCACAGAGGCTGCCAAATTAAGCCCATAGGCTGGAACATTTTGGCTAGCCGAATAGGCTGTCATGTTCGGATCAACTGTGTTTGGACTGTTTTCCATATCCACAGATCAAATTTTGTTTTAAGATTATTACAATAATTTGATTACTATGTTATTACAAAGGACTATGAACAAACAGTAAAACATAACACGAATGAAACAATAAACAACACGACAAGAGTAATAAAACAGTCACATGACAACTGCAATCAGTCACGGCGGTGCAGCAACGAACCAGCGACAGGAACAATTGAGTAACGAAGGCAGTGCAATATCGAACCAGCAACAAGAACCGAGAGAATTCTGAGGCTTGTTGATGCGGCAACAATCTCCTTAAAACAAATTTGTCCCCCATCGAATGGTGCATAAAACGCGAGACATTTGTTTCCCATGATGCAACGGAAATAGACGAGAATGGGCACCACCAAAATCGTATTCAACGAACCAGTAAATGTTTGAACTCTCCTACGTGTTATGTATTTTCTCTATCCTTTTTTTTTTATCAAAAACGAACACATCCACTTTTAAGAAAAGAACATGCCTATTGAATTGAATTAGTGGGAGACTGTTCATATGTTGTAACCACCCAGTTAATTAAAAGAATTAAATTAACTGTTATGGAACTTCAAAAGCTTGGGAAAAAAAGAGGCTGGCAAAAGGTGACTAGGCCAGGCCCGCATAATTTGGTCCGGCATTTCGTGTACGCAGGACGCGCGGGTGCACACAGTCAGGCCTGTTCAGATTTTGATTTGCACCCCCCTGCGCGCGCACGTAGAGAGAGTCTATATCCTTATAACACTTACCCATCTACATATGAGCAATCATATATAAACACAATTTTCCTTTATTAGCTTTCCCATGTGGGACAAGCTTGTTTCTCTTTATTTTCCAACACCATTGGTGAACTTCGAGCAACAATTTCTCATTCACCAAAGCACCATTTTAAGCATATGAATATATCATTTCGAACTACTCACGGAGGAGTATCCGAAACACTCAAAATAACCACTACACGAAGTGGACCATGCTTAAAATTATACCTCAAAATACTTACTATGAGCATTTTTCGACAAATAATTATTTGCTTTAAATTTGTAGGGAGATAGTCATGATTCATAATATGGGCATGCAAATAAACATAATTAGCAAGTAAATGTGAGTTATTCGCCAACCAACAAAAGGAATAGCCACATGATTTTGTTTTTATATACCATTAGTTAAATAATATTCAGACGGAATCAGTTTTATTTTTATTTTAAAAAATAAATAAATTCCAATACATTAAAAAAAACAATACGTTTTCAGAATTTTTGTAGATAGGAAGGAAGAAATCAAACATGAATTTTTTTTGTTTTGAATATCGGGGAAATTTCACATCATCCATATCGAGGCCAATGAATTTCGATATGAATGCATTGATAAACCGATACTATTTTAAGCTCTTAAAAGATTATTATCCAATGCTTGAATCTAAAACTTTAAATATATGATCATAAACTCAAATCGTTGGATTGCGTCTCTCGTACCACCAAGATGGATTTTTCTTTCTAAATTCGAGGCAAAAGTTCAATCACTCACGCTCCGTAACAGTATGTGTACTACCTACCACCTTCGAACCAACAGTGGTAATCCAATAAATGCGAGTCCATATGGAAAAATTATATTATGTTTCGGGTGTATTTGTCATCTCTCTCACAACAGTTGAGTCCCACAACTGTGTGGGACCCAGTTGTTGTGATAGAGATGACATATACACCCGAAATATGATATACTATCTCGTCCATATGACGCACATATTGACAAATGGGAGATTGCTACTTACCCCCAATAGTTACACTAATAATCACCTACCTCTTAATTGTTTTCATTATATCATAACACTATCAGAGGTTAAAAATCAAATGATTATTCTATGTTTGACATATTTACCTTCATTATAAACAATTAGTATCTTATACACTATTATTAATATATTATTTTGATTAAAAATATATAAAATATATAAATACAATTATAAAATAGAATATACAAAAAAAATTATAAAAATATAAATAAAAAAATAAAGATTTGTGATGAAAAATTATTATGAATTTCAATCCAAAATTTTATAGATGAAAGGTCATCTTGAAAGCTTAGAGGAAATTTTAATCGAGATGATTTTATGGTACATGACTCCGTCATGATTTATAATTTTGTACAATATTTAACTCTCATATATTTCCTATAAATATTTTAATTGTAATTTTTTTAGGAAAATTGATTTGTTGAGTGTCAATTATAAATATATTAATTAATCATATTACTATTTTTATTTTATTTATTCATTAAATTGTTTAGTATACAATCAAATATGAAAGTATTTAAAATGGAATTATATATAATTAAACATATTTATTAAGATAATTGAATAAAATAATTTTATATGATTATATTAGATTTTAGGATAACTTTATATAAAAATTAGCATAAAACCCGCATTTTTTACGGATTGAACACATCATCAATTAATTTCAAACAGCTAAAAAATAAAAAAAAAAAAAACAAAAAAACAAAAAAAACAAGCCAGATTAGACAACTTGCTTGTCTATTTCACAAAGAGTTACAACTTATCTTAATAAAGTATGATAATCATTATACTCAGAAGCTAATAAATATATTTCAATGAGTTTTTTGCTCAATTCAAAGACAACAATCTTAATTTTTCATGAAAATGCTAATAAGTGTCATAAGGGCATTCTTTAATAATATATTCTAGGAAACTTTTGATAGAAAAAATAGAAAAAAAGTAATTAAAATTTTAACAATTTTTTCATTTCCCATAAAAGTGATATCAAACTTGCCTAAAATTAAATTTTAATAAGTGCCATAAGGGCACTCGTTACCATTACCTTCTCTTTTTTTTTTTTTTTTTTTTTATTTATTTTTTTTAATGAGAGTTGGAAGGACCATATACTCAATTTTTTATATATATTTTCTCTAGAAATGAATAAACCTATTCAAATAAACTTTCGTATTTTTCTTAAGATTGCCATTTTCATTCTCTAACTCTATATTCATTCTTTAATTTCATCATTGCACCCCGATAATTTATAAACCTTCATATTTAAATATTTGACAAATTAATAAATCAGACATATTCATCTAAAACATATTTGAGTAGCTTAATTGCTCAAAGACATTAAATTATATAACATTATAAACTAACAAATATACCCGACATTTTAGTCTAATAGAAGAGGGATAATATTGAGACTAAATTTCAATTTAGAATAAAATATATGCACAACTAAGACACAAATACTCATATTCACGTATTCTCATAAACAAAAACAGTAACTGAGCATCTAAAAGTAAAACAACAATATTTCATTACAAACCAACCTCTACAATATTGCATTACTTTCAATAATTTACTTACAAGATATTTGGATATCAATCAAAATTAATTAAAATATTATATTAACCAAAAGTGAATTTAAAAGTCGTGTCTCCATCATTATTGGGTTCCATCCATCAAAGTCTCGATATATGAATTAGCACAAAATATATATAATAAGAAACAAAAACCAAAATTAAAAATTAAAAATATATTTTTTTATGTTGTAAATTCTTCAATTATTTCATAAGGGTATATATGTCTTTGTGTATGGCCAAGGGGTGCTAGAGTGGTTACAATCCATAGAGGGTTGCAACCCCACCCCAAAGGGTGTCCTATGGCACCCCTCCATGCCTTTATAAGGGGTTATGTACTCCTAATTTAAGTGGTTCGAAAATAAATCCTACAGACACTTTGTTTTTTACTTTTGGTTTTGAGAGAGATCCACCATTAATTCCTAGTTCACACACTTTTAAGGAGTGCTCATTAGACAAGAAGATTCCGAGTAATCCTGGGAGAACGTTGGCAAAACGAATCCGTAAAGCACCCGTGACGGAGCCAATAAGTTCTTAAGGACAGAGATCATCTCG
>SKCR01027994.1:0-43619 GCA_019454045.1 Zanthoxylum bungeanum
CCAAATAGGGAATAAAACAAGAGTTCTATGCTCTTATCACTCATCAGCAGAATAGAGTTGTTGAGAGAAAGAGCAGAGTCATTTAGGAAATGACTCGTGTTCTGATTCACAACAAGGGTATTGTCTTGCACTTCTGAGGAGAAGCTGTGTGTACAACTTGTCAAATTGCCAATAGGATTTTTCTTAGACCCGAAACTAAAAAGACTTCATATGTATTATGGAAGGGTAAAAAACCTACAGTCAAGTACTTTAGGGTATTTGGTTTCACTTGCTACATTATGAGAGATAAGGAAAATCTATCCAAATTTGATGCCAAAAGTGATGAAGGCTTTTTTCTATGATACTCTCAAAACAGTAGAGCTTATAGAGTATACAACAAATGTATCCTTAATGTTATAGAGATAATAAATGTGACAGTGGATGACTTGAGCAGTGGACTAGTGTTGACAGGGAGCATGTCCCCATTGTTCAGAATGACAAAGAGTCTGAAAAGATGGGTAAACCAAGAGATTCAGTAAAGCCTGACAATCTTAATGCTACTCCTCTTATAAGATAGATAAGCCTCATAAGCCTATTCATTCGTCTCATGTTAAGTTGAATCACCCAAAAGATAACATTAGGATTCTTTGTGATGAAGGTTAGTTAATCAACTATCATTTTCTTACTACGTGTCTCAGATTGAGCCTAAGAAAGTTGAAGAGGCTCTCTTGGATGAGTGTTGGGTGAATGCAATGCATGAAGGATTAAACCAATTCACCCATAATGACGTGTGGTACCAAATGCCTCAACCTAAGAACACGAATGTGATTGGAAGTAAGTGGATTTTCAAGAATAAGTCTGATGAATTTGGTATCGTCACTAGAAATAAGGTTGGGCTAGTGGCCCAAGGGTATACCCATGTGGAATGGATAGACTTTTAAAACGTTTGCTCTGGTTGCGAGGTTAGAATCCATCCGTATTCTTTTAGTAATAACATGTTGGTGTGCTGGCAACCAAAAATAAAACCTAAACTCGTAAAAATATATGTAGTAGTACGTGTAAGGATCGTTCCCACATTGAGTATCTAGTCTAATTTATGCCAAGTGAATAAAACTGATTGAGGGGATTTGGAATTTAACGTAATCAATTTTCCTAAACAAAACTTAAGAAAAATTCAAATCAAAGTATTAAAGTCAATCAAGAAGAGAAAATTCATTGGTCTAAGTCAACATCCACAATTGGAATTTTACAACTGATCATTAATGCAAAATATATCTATCAACACTTTGAATATTCACCGTTGAATTTTTTTTCCTATCTCTCTTAAGACGTTGTTAATTAGAAAATAAGTGATCTAATTAACCCTAACTACTAAACAACCCGAGACAAGTGTTAAAGTTTAATATAGTGGCAGCCTTAAGAATTAGAGAGATCGATGAAGCTAAACAACACAAACACTAGCAGTTGTATTTAATTTAGTCGTGTGTTCTTTCTAAAGTTTAATATTTTCTGATACAGCAAATCATTAAACCTTAGTTTCTTCTTAAGTTAGATGATTCAAACAATTATGAATTTGATACCTAATATAGCAATAGATTGCATCGAATAATAAACTAGTAGGCCTCCTAGCAATCAAATGACACAATCATGAAATTAAGCATAGAAGAACATTCGATACTCCAAGCATAAATTTAACAATGAAAATAAATTACATCTCACAGTTATATTGATCCCAAGGCTTCAGTTTCATTTGACAAAGCATAAAAGTTTAGCCACACAAGGCCAACATAAAACTCAAAGAATAATTATTGTCTTTATTTTTCTTTTCTCTTGTGTTGTTCTCATGAGGGTTTTAAGCCTCATTTTATATATAAATAATGTTCTAACCTAATCCAAGTGATATGGGCTTTTCAAAACCCAAAAAGGAATGGAAAAAAAACTTAAAATGGAAATCTGCATTCAAATTCCGCAATTTACATTCGAACGCCTCTCAAACGTTCTTTATATACACGCGATCGTCTTTGAGTTTATTTTCCAATACAACTGACTTCATATCAATTGGAACTTGGATGATAAGGTTATTCACAAAATACTGAGGATCGTCAAAATTGTCCAATAATTTCCAGATTAGCATTGTTTGCGTTTAAAGCCTTTAATTGCATTCTAAAATAAAATTTGAAAATAATGAGTTTATTTAGACACTAAATAAGCATAAAATAATAAATATTAAGGGAGAAAAATATAACACTTTGCATTCTCATTAAATTCACCCACACTTAACCTTTGTTCGTCCTTGAACAAAACTCCAATTCACTTTCCCAAAAAATATCACAGTTGCAACGTCATCGATAAAGATTAACCAAGCTTTTCAAAACTTATAACATAACATGAGCAAACTTTTTAAACAACCAACAGTTACTTAGTAAGTATTTTCCCTTGAATTTGGAGTAAACTAGACCCATAAACCCTCACAGAAATTAACTCTCGACTCTCATGTATTTGAAAGAAATGTGTTTCGCTCAAATTCATTCCAATGGAAATGATCTACCATAGGCTTGCATCTATTCTCATTCTCCACCACTAAGATCACATGCATAACACGAATCATAAGGGCTTTTCAAAGGCTATAACGGGGTTCAGGTCACTGTGGGAAATATTTGGGAATGTAGCTCAAAAGCCATCGAAACCAGTGGAGCAAAAACATATAATACATGTAAACCCAGACATTTCATTCAACAGCTTCTTCAACTTGGCTTCAAAATATTTAACCCTCCTTATATATATCACGTTCATGGACATTTATAATGTCAAAAGCAACTCAATTCATCACTTCCTTTCTTCTTTTCTCACACAAATTACGATTCATTTTTTTATCTTTCTTTTTACTACGGGAATAAATTAACAATGGAACTCACGAATTGAGAATGAAAAATATGTTCCACCATTCATAGCCATACCACAAATCCACATTCCCCCACGCTTATTTCCTACACACCCAAACATATTGAAATAATGGACAATGATATGCTCCACTAGTTTCTCAAGTTTAATTCTTATAATGTGGGTTCACAATAAACATGGAAAAATCATAAAGCTCAAATGGTTCAACAAAGGAAAAAAATTAATCATAAGGTAGACAATTTGACTTATGTAGCTTATAACAAAGAGGGCCTTAATCACATTCATACATGCATGTGTCAATGTGACCTCGAAGAGAATCAAAGCAAGTTCTAGAGAAACAAATCCATGGAAGAATATCTCACATTAAAGAAAATAATGAGACTGATATGAATATGTCAGTCTAAAATCTCAAGGAAAATAACTAGACTAATTAACTGTAAACAGGAAAATCACTTAATCAATCATGTTATAAATTTTTTCAAGCTTCATTGAATCTTACTTATGTCGCTAGTAAATTTTTATTATTTTTTATATTTTTCAAAAAAATTATTTTCGAAAGAAATATCTCCCCCATACTTAAAGCTTACATTGCCCTCAATGTAAGGCGAAAGGTAAAGGCAAAACAATAAGAATAAAAATGTGAAAAAAATGAAACCAAACTCCCTTTGGGTTGCCTCCCAAGTAGCGCCTTTGTTTATTGTCGTGGGCTCGACTCAATGCTTCTTTCTTTAATCAATGTGAACCAGGTTTTCAAGGTCTAATTCTGCCACATTCTTCTTAGAAAGGCTTAAGTCTATGGCCATTCACCTTGAATACTTTGAAAGTTTCCAAACTTTGAATTTCAATTGGAAACATACGAAGTCGTGAATGATATAGAAAGACTTTCTGGACAACTTTAAACTTCTTCCTAATGATATCTTATCATGAGAAGCCTTTGTCTTTTCTTTGTAAATTATTGCACTCTCATAAGCATCATTGCGAATTTCCTCTAACTCTTTAGTTGTAGCTTCATATGCTCTCCATTTCCATCATGCTTCATATTGAAACTCTTGATAGCCCAATAAGCCTTGTGTTCTAACTCAATTGGATGGTGGCATGGTTTCCCAAACACCAGCCGAAGGTGACATGCCAATGGGCTTCTTATATACAGTCTTATATGCCCACAAGACATCATCCAAACGCAAACTCCATTCTTTTATACTTGGATTGATCGTTATTTCAATGATAGATTTTATCTCTCGATTTGAAACTTCTGTTTGTCCACTAGTTTCCGGATGATAAGCAATTGACACCTTGTGGATCACATGGTACATTTGTAGCAAAGCCTCCATAGTTCAATTACAAAAGTGAGTTCCACAATCACTTATCAGAGCTCTTGGAATTCTTACCATTCTTATTATTTGATCTGCATAATGCTTCCATAAGTATGGGTCATCCCACACATAGTATTTGGCATCACTTTTGATATTATCTATTTGAGCTTTATTAAACTTGGTTTAACCTCTTTCTTTGCCATCAATTATCGAATAGATGAGGTGGTATGGGAAAGGCTTTCAATCGAGAATGAGAGCCTGTGAAACAGAGGGTAATATGCTATCGTCAGAAAATGGAAATGTAATATAAGGCATGTTACCTGAGCGCTGAAATTTTATAACTTCATCAAACAATGTAACAGTTTCCTGCAAATGGGTGTTTAAAGTTAACTTTTCATTTCCTTTCTTAGGATGCTTGCTAATGGCAACTTACATCCCATCTTTTCCATCAAGTTCAAAAACTTCATGTGCTAAAGAATCAATCACATCAATAGAGTAAACATGATTATCATCTGCAGGGTATTTTATGGCTTCATAAATATTAAACTAATAATTTCACCATCAAATTCCATGGTAAGTGTACCACTATGAACATCTAGTCATGGATATCTTTAATAAAGGTCTTCCTAACAAAATATGTGTTGTTTGATCACCATTCTCCATATCAAGCACATAGAAATCAACAGGAAAAACTAAATTATTAACTTATATTAGAACATCTTCAACTAAACCCTTAGGATATGTAGTAGATCTACCATCCAATTGAATCACAACACCAGTTTTATTCAAAGGTCTAATTTTCCAAGAAGCATATAAAGAATATGACATGACATTGATAGAGGCTCCTAGATCTAGCATGGCCTTCTCAAAACTAGTGTTATATATTTTACAAGGGATAGTAAACATACCTGGATCCTTGCACTTCACAGGGAGTTTTATTTGAATGACTGCAGAAATATTCTCCCATACTCTTACATTCTCACATCCTTTAAATTTTTATTTTTTTAATCGTACACAATTCTTTCATAAATTTAGCATAATGAGGCACTTGTTTAATAGCTTCTAAAATTAGAATGTTTACCTCACATATATGAAAGGTCTCATATAAATCTCTATTTTTCTCATATATTCTATATTTTGCTAAAGCTTGAGGAAAATGAGGTACCGATTTATATTCAGAAACAGGCAGAAACTTACACTTAGGCACATATTATCAATAGGAACATTCCTATTTGAGGAATGTTTGTAAGCTTAAGAAGTCCATTTATGGACTTAAGCAAGCTTCGCGAAGTTGGAATCTTTGATTCGACGAGATTATTAGATTGTCTGGTTTTCTCAAGAATACGGAAGAATCCTGTGTGTACCAGAAGGCTATTGTGAGTATGATAGTATTTTTGGTTCTCTATGTTAATGACATCCTAATCATTGGGAATGCTATAGGAATGATACAAGGCGTCAAAGCTTACCTCTGTAAGAATTTCTTCATGAAAGACCTGGGTGAAACTTCTTATATCTTGGGTATAAAGCTCTATAGGGATAGAGAAATGAAGCTTATTGGGTTATCCCAATTGACGTACATAGATAAGATCTTAGAACATTATAATTTTGATAACTGTAAGACAGTAAATATACCATTCAGACATGGCATTCATCTTTCGAAGAAGATGTGTCAACAAACAGAAGATGAGAAGATTAGAATGTCTAATCAGCCTTATATTTCATGTTTGGGTAGCATTATGTATGCCATATTATGTACGAGGCCTGATATTAGCTACGCAGTTAGTGTAACCAGTAGATATCAGTCCAATCTAGGAAATGACCATTGGATGGTCGTTAAACATATCCTGAAGTATCTTAAAGGTACTAAGGATAAGTTTATCATTTATGGAGGAAATGAACTGCAGGTTAATGGGTATACGGATTCTGATTTCCAATCGAATCCCGATGATAGAAAGTCTACATCAGGATTCGTATTTACCCTTAATGGAGGTGCAGTTTGTTGGAAAAGTTCCAAATAGGGGTCTACAGCTGATTCCACCACAGAGGCGGAATATATTATTGCTTCTAAAGTTATAAAAGAAGATGTTTGGCTTAAGAAGTTTATCACAGAACTGGGAGTTGTCTCGAGTATCGAGAATCTGATTCCGTTATACTGTGATAATATCGGTGTCATTGCACAAGCAAAAGAACCGAGGGCGCATCAGAAATCAAAGCATGTGGAATAAAAGTACCACATCATTCGAGAGATTGTGTCGCGAGGTGACATTGTCGTGTGCAAAGTTCCCAGTGAATATAATATAGCGGCCTCGCTCACGAAGGCCATACCTCCGAAGTTATTTGATAAGCATCTGAAGTCGATGGGTATTAGATACAATCGATATTGACACTAGAGCAAGTGGGAGATTTTGTTAGGGTTGGTGCTCTGAGCGCCAATTTCTTATGTATTTCCCTGTAAATACTTTTGTATATATTTTATTAATGAATAAAATAAACAATTTCTATAATATAAATTTTTTTTACTATATGGTAAAGACGTAAATGACCATATAGTGATTGGTTATGATACAGTTGTAAAAGCGTCGCAACCGACATTGAGCAGTATCATAACAGTATCATTCTTTAACTGTTCCTAGTCAAGGTTTATAATTACTTGGTCAGTAAGTAAACCCGCTGAGACCGGTATGTGTCATATATTGGAATGTAGGATTCTAGTGGTTTCTCAATGAACCATGAGTCTCGGGAGACTCATATAGACATGTAGGTGTTTATATCGGTTAAACACTGAACAACTCACTGAAGATTCTTAATAGATGGTACACCAACGTCAATAAGAATCTTCTCGGGTTGAGTGAGCATAGTGATCCTTCAACTTGAGATACCACTGTGGATATATGAGGTATCCTCCACACTTTGATGGTAGTCACGTCACCGATCTATTTAGATCAGACCTCCGCCTGCTCGTTGTGTGTGGACTGATCCTCATGATATCTTATGTGTATCAAGATAGGATCCGTCAGTTCTGTGTACAGAGCATATGTATCTATTATGGAGTTAGCAATCTGTTAAATCCATGGGCCCGTGGTACACTGTAGAAATCAGTTCTAAGTATTATTTAAGAGATTGCTAATAGAATCGTCGATGGGATTATACCTAAAGAGATTTGACATTTATATCTATATCTCTGGGATAATCCGGATACCTGTGACGGAAGGATTATATGTATACAGTGACCTCGACATGTATGGTTCAGAGATTTTATCTGTGTTCATCATAATTTACGGGTGGGTAGATTATGGACACAAAATAAAATTTCGTGACGGATATGCCTGAACCTAGAGAGTCTCACTAATGAGATATACTCGTAGGGCATTAGAGCAACTTTTATAAATAATACTTATTATTTATAAGTCGTCCAACGGTTAAACGAAGATACATGTGTTTTGAGATCTTTCGGCCATTTAATTAAATGTCGAATTGTGATATTTGACATTTATTATTAATATATGTATTTTGATTATTTAATGTAAATATAATACATATATTTGAGATATTTGTATTTAATTATTTAATTATTCAAATGTTGAATAATTGAATTAATTAAATATTTAATATCTTATTTACTTATTAAAGTAAGGTAAATGGCATTTCTTTATTTGATAAAGTGGCCAATTTTGATTGGTTAAATTGGTATGATTTAATTGGATGGTTTATGATAAATATTAATTTTATTAATATTTTTACACCACAAAAATAATTAAATCATTTTCCAATTAATTAAAACAAATTTGAAAAAATGTGGCCAATATTTTTTCCTCCAAAATTCGGTATTTTGGGAAATTATATAAAGCCAATTTTTGGTTTTTGTTTCACAATCTTAGAACCCTAAAAAATCAAATACAAAAGAGAAAGAGAGAAAAAAGGAGGAAAAAGAAAGAAAAAGCTTGAAAATCAAGGATTTTTGGTAAGTTTTCCTTACTTTTTCCTTCATGAAAAATATTTCTATCTTACTAAGCCTCAACATGTGTAGCTTAGTTTGTTATCTATTTTTTTATGGATGTGATTTGATGATTGGGAACTTGGATGAAAGATGGAAGCATGTAATTTGAATTAGAATGCTTAGAATTGTTCATTAAGCTTTCTTTTTGCCATTTTGATGGCTAGTTGCCATTCTAGAGTTACTAAGCCACTCATGATTGACCTAGAATTGTTCTTGATCTATTTCATGATGGTGAGGCTTGATTGGTGTTGTAAGAATTGAATTAAAGTCTTGAATTTGATTAATTTAGTGTTAATTTTGTTAATTTGTGAAATTAAAAAATTAGGGTTTTTAACCTTCACCAAATTTGGGGCTTTTCATATATGTGATGATATTTTATGTATATTTGATGTATATTAAATTTGGGAATTTTTGGATTTGATCTTGACATGTTTTGAACAAAAAGGACCAAATTGTAAATTCTTGAAAATTGAGGGACCATTCGGCAATAAGGGGAAAATCGGTTTTTTTGAGTTGCAAATTGTATTTTCATGTATTAGACATGTATAAATCATTTTAGGATTGATTCGGAATCAATTAAAATTGTATTTGACAATTTTGGACTAAAATGATTAAAATACAATATTTTGGGGCAAAACGGTAATTTCTGAAAAATTTGATTTTTGGTTAAAAATTTCAGTTTTTAAGTATTGAGTAATTGAAATAAATTAGTTTATTTTAATTACCCAAGAAAAATAATCGAAATCGGAAAATTTTGATTTTCCGTGTTCCGCTGCGTTTACCCGAATTACTGCCCGAAACTCCAACACGAGTTACAGTCATAAACAATCAAGGAAACTCTAATAAACTGTGAAAAATAAAATATGGAAAAAAACTAGAGTAATGAAAGTTAAATAAAAATTCTAAGCGCAGGTAACGTAAATAAAAAATATTGTAATCGAAATGCTATCGAAATTGAAATAAAAAAAAAATAGAAGGACAAGAATGAAATAAGAGTCATAAAAAGAACAAAAAATCAACTAGAAAAACCTCCCCGACAACAAAGCCAAAATTTGGTGTGCTGTCATAGGCAACTAAAAATAAAACCAAACTCGTAAAAATATATGTAGTAGTACGAGTAAGGATCGTTTCAATAGGGAGTATCTAGTCTAATTTACGGCAGATGAATAAAAGGGATTGGAAGGATTTTGAATTTAACGTAAACAATTTTAATAAACACAACTAAAGAAAAATTCAAATCAAAATATTAAAATCAATCAAGAAGAGAAAAATCCTTAGTCTAAGTCAACATCCACCATTGAAATTTTACAACTGATCATTAATGTAAAAAATATTTCAATCCACACTTTGAATATTCATCGTTTGGATTCTTTTCCTATCTCTCCTAAGTCATAGTTAATTCTCATTTGCTCATGAGTTTACAGAGGCAATGACACATGAATTTGAAATGCGCATGGTAGGTGAACTCAATTTCTTTCTTGTGCTACAAGTTAAGCAACTTGGAAATGAGATATTTGTCTCCCAATCTAAGTATGCTAGGAATCGTTTCAAAAGATTCGAGTTAGAAAGTAAGAAACATACTCAAACTCCCATTAGTACTAGTTTGAAGCTTACTAGTGACCCAAGGGGAACCAGTGTGGATCCCACACTGTACAAGAGTATGATCAGTAACTTGTTATATTTAACAGTAAGCAAAGCTGATATTATGTTTAGTGTAAGAGTCTGTGCACGATTCCAAGAGGATCCTAAGGAATCTCACTTGAGCGATGTCAAAGATGGCATGGTATATTCTAAAAGCTCCAATACTGTTTGGCTAGACACTCTGATACTGATTGGGCTGGTTGCACAGAAGATAGGAAGAGCCCCACTGGCAGATGATTCTACATTGGTACCAATCTCGTAGCGTGGATGTACAAGAAGCAGAATGCCCTATCATTGTCCACGATTAAAGTGAAATGCATGGATGTTAGCTACTGTTGCACTCAACTATTGTGGATGAAGCAAGTGTTGAGTGATTATGCGATTACTCAAGACACTATTACTGTGTTTTATGATAATCTAATGTAATTAGCATATCCAAAAATCTTATTCAACATTCTCGCACCAAACACATTGACATTCGTCGTCATTTCATTCGAGAACTTGTTGAATCCAATGTGGTTTCCTCACTAAGCCTCTTAATAACCTTCGCTTTGAGTCCCTTCAATCAGCCATTGGGATGTGCAACTCTCCGTGAATCATTACGTTTTATATGTGTGTATTGCATGTGTTTCTTGTTTTTCCGTAGTTTGCATTAAGTGTTTTTGGTTAAGTTAGTACGTGTCTCTTTCCTTTTATCTAAACATAAAAAATGATATCACATTGACATGACTCTTCTATGTCAGACTCATATGATCCACGTCTCGTAGGTTGGTGTTTTACATGATTCTCCAACATGCAAGTTAGTGTGCGTATGAGGTTTCTATGATTTCTTAGTGTTCCTTGTGCTTGTCTTCTCTCTCACACAGTTCTCTTTCCTATTTGAGACTTGGTCGTATGTATAGTATCTTCAATTGGTAGTCTTTAACTCTCCTTACTGGGGCCTCAGTTTTGTATGAACGTTGACTAGTTGACTTTGTGCTATCTCCTTCTTTTCACCAAAAAAAAAGCAAAAAAAAAAGCAAAGCAACACTAATTTCTGAGCCTCATATGCTTTCACGCAAACCTTAAAAGATAAGGGCAAAAACCTTTCACTCGAAAGAGTTGTCAGGTTATAAGCTCCAATTAAGGGTGAGTAAATTAAATATCACATTTTTTTATTCTAGTGTCGCTGGGTTTGACTACCTCATTGAGTGTTCAGTAAGTTCTTGAGTTCAGGCTTCTTGTGCTAGATTCATCCCATAAACTCGGATCTCAAGTCTCATTTTGATGAACACGATTTTTTTTGAACTCAAGCACTAGATATGTCTTGTTCATCATATTTATCTCATCCATGCCCTAATGAGTTTGTGTGGGTCTATAACTTGTTTCGCCCTTCGGCTGTGACTGGGCATCATTGCATCATGTACATCGCTTGAGTCATGTCTGGATGAGTTTCCTTCTTCACGTGCATATAACATTCTTGTTATCATTCGAACAAAACCAGCTAGTAACCTGGCGTGCTTCGTGTTGGAGTTGGTGCTTGGGGCGCCAATCAGAATAATATATTGTACATTATATTTTATAATTTATTAATAAAATAACTACATTTTCATTTTAACTTTGGCCAATGGTAATGTCATTATGCATATTATTTTGATATATAAATATGTGGAGAATGACATCGACCTTAGAATAGTCATATAGTCATATTGGACACTAGGTGGTTCGACATTGTGATAATATTACTATTATAAACTATTCTTAAAGTAAATATCCATAGTCATTGGTTTTGGAATACGGTCGAATTTCTATAACCTAGAAAACTATCACATATCGTATATTGGAATTGGAGTTCCAATGGTTTAACCTGATGTACCATAAGCAATGGAAGCTCGTATAGATATGTGGGTATTCGTTGGAGTAAATACTGAATGACTCACAGGTGATTCCTAATAGTTGGAAGTCTACACCACCGTCAATAGGAATCTCCTCGAGTCGAGTAATATATGTGATCCTTTGACTATAGGATGACATTGAATTTGTGTGTGATCCTCCACACTTTGATGCCATATATATCAGAGACCTTTCATGGTCCGACCGCTAGATGTTCGTTGGGTGTGGACCAATGTACTCATTAATCAAATGTGTATCAAGATAGGATCCGTCGGCCCTTATGTGTACTATAAAGGGCTAAGGTATCCAGATGATTAGTCACGATTCTTAAGACTTTGGCCAAAGCCGATATCCTAGGGTTGATCGCATATATATCAGAAATAATGTTCTGATTAGTTATAAAGAAACGCGGACATGTCAAAAATATGAGATGTGCGCCTCAGAAACTAGATAGTGTAATCTATGTTTCATAAGTAAAAATCGGATACCATACTTTGAAGGGATTGTTAAACATATGTGATTACCTCGACTTGTATAGTTCAGAAATGTCGTTCGTGTTCTTCACAAATTCGGAGGTGGCCGAATTGCATTCATATAAGCTAGGCTTATATGACGAACTTGTCTAGACTTAGATAGTCCCACAATATGAAGTGTACTCGTTGAACATTTGGGTAGCCGGTAATGTTTGATAATAAATAATATTTTATATTATAATTATTTACTTTGACCCAATTGGATTAATTGGATTAAATCAAAGTGATAGACAATGAACTAATCAATTGGTTAAACTTTGTCTTGATTTAATTGGATTAAATCAAAGTGATAAACAAAAGTGATTAGTCACACTTAATTATACATATTTGGATAAATTGGATTAAGCCTACCTAAAAGTTTATTAGAAATTTTATTAGAAATTTTATTAATTAAAAATTGTATAAGTTTCACTATAAAAGGCAAGCTTGAGAGTTCTTAATTAAGCTTGTGAAAGCTAAAACATGCAAGAATTAGAGATATTAGCCTAAGTAAAAGAAGTGTTTACATAAGCTTTGGAAGTCTCTACAACATTTCAACGAGGAGAAGAATATTGGATCTTGAAATCAAACTTACTAGTAAGTTTGATATTCTCTAAAGCTATGTTTTCATTAGTGAGTTGTTGATGAGTGGTATTTATACCACTATTTCCCACTCATTTGACCTAATGTTTTGTATTGTTTCTCGAGTTTTATGAACGTTTTGATGTGTTTTTGTTGTTATTTTGCAGATAAATAAAGTTGGACAGCACTGGAGGCAATTTGGGACAAAACGACCAAAAATGCACCAACTGGAATTATTTTGTCTTCTGCGCGTCGCGCCGCGAATAGCTTGGCGTCGCGACGCCCAGCGTGCACCGGTTCTGCTAATATGCGCCATGGTCAATGGGTCAACGATCTGAAAATTTGACTTTGCTAAAATGCACCGCTGCCACGTGTCACCATCACATAAGACGAGCTAACGTGCGCCTGCCACGTGTCATCATCCTACGGCGCCGACAATCATCATCTACGCTATTGTGCGCCTTGCCACGTGTCGACATCTCAACAATTTGCTAAAATGCGCCCATGCCACGTGTCAAGATCAGACGTTGCCGACAATCTCACATCATGATGACGTAAGCGCTTACGTCATGAACAGTGCCACGTCATCGGATAAGGATCTGATCTCTTTGCCGCCTCGCCACGTGTCAAGCCAGGATTGAGCCACGTTTCACTGTAGCTGGCGTCGCGACGCGGAACCCTTTGGCGTCGCGACGCCCGAACCCCATCTGCGCCTATAAATTCAGCACCCGATTTCAGAAATTTGTATCCCATCCTCTCTCTTCAATTCCTTCTAAAGAGAGAGTTTCTCTCTCTAAAAGTCTTTAGTTTTTACTTTTTTTTACTTTTGTAATAATTTTAATTACTTTTTTGTAATAGTATTAGTAATTTATTTTTACTATTTACTTTCTTTTGCAGTTTTTACTATTACTATTTACTTTTTACAGTTTTTACTATTTACTTTTTACTTTTTACAGTTTTTACTATTTACCGTGATGAGGTAATTTCCTTATGTTCGGGTGAAAGGTAATTTCTTTTACTATTACTATTTAGATTAATCTCCCTTAAAATAATATATTTACTATTTAAATTGGACTTAATCAGGATACCGCCAGATTGGTCGTGGGAAAAAACATATATTCCGCCTTTATGGCTGGTTATTTTGGTTCCGCCTTTATGGCTGGTTATTTTGGTTCCGCCTTTATGGCTGGTATTAATAACAAGTTTTTATATTATTTTAATGGGAGATATCTAAATAAGTAGTAGTAGAAATAATTCCTTTTACCTTAACATTTTATTTTATTTTACTTTTCAGTATTTTTATTTTGTGTCTTTTATTTTATGTTTTTATTAGTCCTAGTTATGTGTTAGTTAACTAGGGGTTGTGATACTTTTAATATCACTAGTTTATAAGGGATTATTTTATAGTTTGGGTAATTTATAAGTTTACTTATTAAGTCTTAAGTTTAATGCTTCTTATTGTCTGATCACCAATAAGATTGAAATGGTAAATCTAAAATGAACTAGACATAGGGATTTTAGGTTTCAGCCTTAGACTTAATAGCCCACGATCTTCCTTGAGGATAGATAACCCTTTAATAGATTTCCTTACAGGATAGGAATATACCTGTCGGGCGGGGGTAGCCATAATTGGAACTTAGACTTAATGAATCCAGGTAATGTGGTTGACATAGGAATATGGTTCAATTGGATTATACTGGGTATTTGTAGTTGACCATCGGAAGAGGCTTTTACAAATTTAGTGTTCCAGGTTAGTAAACTGATTTATTACAAAACATAAAATAATCACTTCATCTTTTAAATGATATTAAAAGAATTCACAACCTTATATCTTTTTATCTGTATTTTCCTTAGTATTTTCTTTTATCTTTTTATATATTTATTTAGCAAATCTTCAATCAACCAAATCAATCAAGCAATTAATTCCATTCTCCCTTTTAATTAGATATTTGTAATTAAATAGATTCAATAATTAATAACAACAGTAGGAATTAAGTCCTCGTGGGATCGATATTTTTATACTACTTGAACGATACGTGCGCTTGCGTTATACGTGTGTGTTTACGCCGGTCAAGTTTTTGGCGCCGTTGCCGGGGGCTTATATTTCTTGAGTTGTTTATTTTGAAGCTATCTAATTTACTTGTATCTAATTTTCTTTATTTTTATCTGTAATTTTTATTACTTTTTTTTTGATTTCAGGTGACTTAAAATGGAACACTACTGGGAGATTGAGAGACTACGTGCTTTACAAGAAGATACACCCAACATCTGGGAGCAACAGTCCAGTTTTCTAAGGCCTGTTGTCGAGCCCAATGATTATCACTGGATGCCAGAACCAAGCAATGCTACATTTGTTCATCAGAACGAAATGGGGAGATGTGTGATTTGTGATAGTAACCACCCGAGCGATCAATGTATATATCGATCAGAGTGGGAGAATTTCTGGAGGCAATCATGCAATGAAGAGCCATCACATTTCACAGAGCCACATTTTCCATCTTATCCACCATCTACCTTTGATCTTCATCAACAACCAAAACCATCCGAGGAAGATCAGTGATTCACATGTTCAAGGAACAAGCAGCTCAATTTGATGCACAATTTCAGAGTAACACAGAATCCATACAGAGAATGACAGATCAGATCAGACAATTCACAGAAAACCAGAACTACATACTCAAGAATCAGTTCCAGATGACACTGATGAAGCCTTCAATTACCAATCATTTCACAATGACATTTCAACAGAGGAGGAGGCTGAGCAGTATCAACAACCAGAGGTATCAGTTCAGGAACCCGAACCGGCAAAGTCTCGATTTGATTTTTATTATTCTGACTCTGACGAGGAGGAAGCTGATCCATTTATTCCAACTGCACCAACAACGGAGGATCAAACTTTCAAGCCTCAAAATGAAGATCTTGGAGAATGCTTTGCACAAATGTTTGAAGAAGATCACCTGAGCCAATCATTTCACCCAGATCAGAGGATGAAGACCTAAAATCTGACATTTCTTTTCATTCTCAGGTTGACAATTTTGAAACATGTATTTCACAGATGACAGATGAAGAACTAAATACAGAAATTTTAAAATACATCTGTGAAGAAAAGGTGGAGCAAAAAGAAGAGCAAATGGAGGAGCAACAGTCAGACCAAAATAAAGA
This sequence comes from Zanthoxylum bungeanum, assembly GCA_019454045.1. Taxonomy (NCBI): domain Eukaryota; kingdom Viridiplantae; phylum Streptophyta; class Magnoliopsida; order Sapindales; family Rutaceae; genus Zanthoxylum; species Zanthoxylum bungeanum. The sequence goes on from SKCR01027994.1 coordinate 15,960, forward strand.
TCCAGAGCATTCAGGAAAAACATCGCTGTGTTGGGGAGTGCAAATCAAAGATATCATCCAGAAGCTTGACAGAATGGAATTTCCATTCCAAGTCAAGCACCATACGAGACCTCTGATTTTCTTTCTTTCTTTTCAGGAACCACTGGAGCAAAAATGAGTAAAAAGGTGGCACGAGCACTGAAAAAGACAAAATTCTTTTTGCCACTTTACCGTTGGAAGAGACCATTCAAAAGCAACGCTCACGAGATTGTCCTTAATCGGACATCCAAAACGACATTGAAACCTCCTTAACAGATGGATTTCATTCACGTCTGGCTGAAGACGAAAAATTCAGCGCTAGCAGGGAGGCAACCCATGCAATTTGTTGTGATTTATTTTCATATTTTGTGTGAACTTTTTATTTTGTGTGTTATTTTTGTAGGAAAGGCACAAACGAAGCATTTTAAGAAGAGAAGGAATTGTGTTGGCAAGCAAATATAAGAAACAATTCATTAGCGATGGCTGAATAAGGAATGAAATCTTGAGACGCATTCTAATGATTTTATACTAAGCGAGTGGCGTATTGCATACACAATTCCGTTGCCATAATTATTGCTTTGATTCGCTTTTCTGTTGTAATTATCTTTATTTTCGTAGACAGGATCCAGACTTTTTGACATTTCACGATTTCTTTTGTTGTTTAGCTAACAAACGTCCTCTGGAAGATACTCCTGCTATTATTACTCACCCTTTTTCAGGTACTATAAATTCATCCCGTCATTGCACTTTTGAAGGCAGCTTGATTTGAAAAAGAAATACATAGAAAAATGGAAGCCACTTCAAGAAGACGAGTTGAAAACATTTGTGTGTTTTGTGGTAGTACTGTTGGTACTAAACCACAATACATAGAAGCAGCACGGGAATTGGGTCGAGTTTTAGCTGCAAGGAATATGCACCTAATATATGGCGGAGGAAATCTCGGACTTATGGGGATTGTTTCAAAAGCCGTACAGGAGGGAGGCAGTCATGTTTTGGGAATCGTCCCAAAACCCTTGGCAGAGGCAAATCTTATTGGATCATCAAACGGAGAGGAACTGATCGTATCAGGTATGTCTGAACGCCTGGTAGAAATGATTAACCGTGCTGATGCTTTTATTGCCTTGCCAGGTGGCTTGGGTACATTGGAGGAAATTTTTATAGTTCTATCTTGGGCGAACCTGAACATACACCAGAAACCAATTGGACTACTCAACGTTGATGGATTTTAATATTTCTTTGTGTGTGTTTCTTGATGATGCTCGGAGAAATGGGTTCGTGTCAAAACCTATGAAAGAACTCCTCTTCACTGCCAGACTTGCTCCGGATCTGATAGACCAACTCATAGCCTATGAACCACAAGTTGACCCTATCCTATCAAAGATAAATTGGTCTGAGGACGATCGTGGTAAGAGACGTCGAATTAATCTGGATCTTAACCTTTAATTTCTGTAGATTTCACAGCTAACCAGGTACAACCTTCTAACTCTCCTTTTACTGTTTAAGACATTGGGGACAATGTCTCATTTAGGTTTGGGGGGAGATTTAGTTGATTAGTACCTTGTTTTTTAGTTTGTATGTTGTTTTTATTTTTAGTCCAAATTTTTCGAAAAATACAAAAAAATTGAAATTTTTTTCAAAAATTACAAAAATATTTTGCATTTTGTGTTTTTATTTTGACTAAAAGGTGGAATTGGTGAGAGGTAGCCGAGTAAGGAATTTCCGCTCCTGAGACGTATCTCAAACCTATTTCGAAACAGTTGACAGGTATTATGAACTTACATGGAACATACAGTCATGAGATAAAATTGAAAAGTTTGTAATATTCCGTGCTATAGTTTAATTGGAGGAAGCATCTCTAAAAAGTGATGGAGTAAAAAAAAAAAAAAAAAAAAAAAAAAAAACGTCCGAGATCCGAGTTATTAAGTCTGTAAGGGTGTTTTAACACCTAGTGCCCTAAAACCAACTGGTTTGGGAGTCACTGACCCAAAGCTCGTTACATGGATCGAAGATGCTGCAAAATATATATATCTGAAGTCTGAGTAATTAAGTTCGTAGGGGTGTTTTAACACCTGGTGCCCTAAAACCAACTGGTTTGGGAGCCGCCGACCCAAAGCTCGCTACATAGACGGAAGGTATTGTATATAAATAAAAAATAGAGAAAAAATCAAAGAAAAATCAGAAAATTATTCCATTGCTACAAAAAAAAAAAAAAAAGTTGTGAAATCTGATAAGAACTTTAGGACAAAAATATTACTCTCTTATCAACTGCACTTATGATTGTTGTGGGCAAAATGAGTTGATTATATTTTGTTGGCTGTGTATATGAAGAATGGTAAAAATAATCGGAGAATTTACTTATTCGGTAATTTAGAAAGAAACAAACAACTAGTAACTTGGAGTAGAATTTTCACCTGATTAGTCATTAACTTCTTTATTCTCTTTTCGCTTGTCTTTTTGCTTTTGTGTGCATTAGTTTTAATACCTTTTACTTTTGTAAAATGTTTGTGGGTATCATTGCTGTGTAACCCTCACGAGCTACACTCGTCCCTAGGGACACCTAGGGGTTTAAAGGCTTGTTGCATATGCTAAATGCAACCGTGATCCCTACGAAAGTGGCTTAGTTAAATTTTATTTTCATGTTATTTTATTTTCTATTTTGCTCGAGGACTAGCAAAATGTTAGGTTTGGGGGTTGATGAGTGGTATTTTATACCACTATTTCCCACTCATTTGACCTAATGTTTTGTATTGTTTCTCGAGTTTTATGAACGTTTTGATGTGTTTTGTTGTTATTTTGCAGATAAATAAAGTTTGGACAGCACTGGAGGCAATTTGGGACAAAACCGGACAAAAATGCCCAACTGGAATTATTTTGTCTTCTGCGCGTCGCGCCGCGAATAGCCTTGGCGTCGCGACGCCCAGCGTGCACCGGTTCTGCTAATATGCGCCATGGTCAATGGGTCAACGATCTGAAAATTTGACTTTGCTAAAATGCACCGCTGCCACGTGTCACCATCACATAAGACGAGCTAACGTGCGCCTGCCACGTGTCATCATCCTACGGCGCCGACAATCATCATCTACGCTATTGTGCGCCTTGCCACGTGTCGACATCTCAACAATTTGCTAAAATGCGCCCATGCCACGTGTCAAGATCAGACGTTGCCGACAATCTCACATCATGATGACGTAAGCGCTTACGTCATGACAGTGCCACGTCATCGGATAAGGATCTGATCTCTTTGCCGCCTCGCCACGTGTCAAGCCAGGATTGAGCCACGTTTCACTGTAGCTGGCGTCGCGACGCGGAACCCTTTGGCGTCGCGACGCCCGAACCCCATCTGCGCCTATAAATTCAGCACCCGATTTCAGAAATTTGTATCCCATCCTCTCTCTTCAATTCCTTCTAAAGAGAGAGTTGCTCTCTCTCTAAAAGTCTTTAGTTTTTACTTTTTTTACTTTTGTAAATAATTTTTAATTACTTTTTGTAATAGTATTAGTAATTTATTTTTACTATTTACTTTCTTTTGCAGTTTTTACTATTTACTATTACTTTTACAGTTTTTACTATTTACTTTTTACTTTTTACAGTTTTTACTATTTACCGTGATGAGGTAATTTCCTTATGTTCGGGAAAGGTAATTTCTTTTACTATTACTATTTAGATTAATCTCCCTTAAAATAATATATTTACTATTTAAATTGGACTTAATCAGGATACCGCCAGATTGGTCGGTGGGTAATAAAACATATATTCCGCCTTTATGGCTGGTTATTTTGGTTCCGCCTTTATGGCTGGTTATTTTGGTTCCGCCTTTATGGCTGGTATTAATAACAAGTTTTTATATTATTTTAATGGGAGATATCTAAATAAGTAGTAGTAGAAATAATTCCTTTTACCTTAACATTTTATTTTATTTTACTTTTCAGTATTTTTATTTTGTGTCTTTTATTTTTATGTTTTTATTAGTCCTAGTTTGTGTTAGTTAACTAGGGGTTGTGATAACTTTTAATATCACTAGTTTATAAGGGATTATTTTATAGTTTGGGTAATTTATAAGTTTACTTATTAAGTCTTAAGTTTAATGCTTCTTATTGTCTGATCACCAATAAATGAAGATTGAAATGGTAAATCTAAAATGAACTAGACATAGGGATTTTAGGTTTCAGCCTTAGACTTAATAGCCCACGATCTTCCTTGAGGATAGATAACCCTTTAATAGATTTCCTTACAGGATAGGAATATACCTGTCGGGCGGGGGTAGCCATAATTGGAACTTAGACTTAATGAATCCAGGTAATGTGGTTGACATAGGAATATGGTTCAATTGGATTATACTGGGTATTTGTAGTTGACCATCGGAAGAGGCTTTTACATAATTTAGTATTCCAGGTTAGTAAACTGATTTATTACATAAACATAAAATAATCACTTCATCTTTTAAATGATATTAAAAGAATTCACAACCTTATATCTTTTTATCTGTATTTTCCTTAGTATTTTCTTTTATCTTTTTATATATTTATTTAGCAAATCTTCAATCAACCAAATCAATCAAGCAATTAATTCCATTCTCCCTTTTAATTAGATATTTGTAATTAAATAGATTCAATAATTAATAACAACAGTAGGAATTAAGTCCTCGTGGGATCGATATTTTTATACTACTTGAACGATACGTGCGCTTGCGTTATACGTGTGTGTTTACGCCGGTCAGTTGTTATCATTAGTGAAATATATTGTGATGTATTATGTATTGGATACATAATAACATAGCTTGAAGTTGAAATTAGACTAATAAATTATATATGGATGCTTTGGAAGCATAAATACAATATGCTTGTGATTGTGTCAAAATATTTATACTGGATATAAACATAAAATTAGAATTTGGAACTTTAGATGAAAGCTTGGAGCTATAGCTACCATTCTAGAATCACTTGACCACATTTGAGTGACCTATAATTGTTCATGAGTCACTTTATTGTGGGATTCTATTTTGGTTTCTGTTTTGATTCAAAGAAAATCATATATGTATTTAGAATATATATATATATATATATATATGTTTGTTGTATAACATGTTAGACAATTATGACCTATAGTGTCACTATTTGTAAAAGACATTGTGGTTTTTGTACAAATTAACTATGTGACAATGGAAATTGAATTTTATCATTTTGTAATTTGATTACTTGAATAAATAATGATAAAAGTCCTTATGATTAGTTCCGATTATAAAATATGAGACAGTATCAATCCATAACGGTTTAATCATTAAATATCCCTAGTCGTAGTATTATCGAGACTGGACATCGATAATGCGGAATAGACTAGTATTGCACTTGTGCGTGTTATGGAAGCGTAACGGCATATTTCTCATATATTTAAGTATTGGATACTTATGAAAGTGTGATAGGAGGTTGTGTTTACCGATGGTACGGAAACAGCTTCGCTCTGGATAGACCCCGCGGAATCTTATTGGTAGTATGACTATGTGTCTATGGGAATCCGCATCAAGGTAGATGTATTTGGTCTTAACCTGAGACTTGCATCGCTAGTACTTGCGATAATCAATACGCTTTGGTTTTGGTCGTCTAGGACTTTAACAGGTTCTGTGTACGCCTCATCTGGGTTTATTGAGAATCGTAGTGTATTGGGTGTGATGTCAAGATGGAAGTATCACTTCAGTCATATGGAGATGATGATCACGCAGGGATACAGAACTGATACTCTAATTGGTTGCAACTATCGGGATAATATGACATGGTCATGATTATCCGATTAAAGAGACTAGTTGCTTGTAATCCGATATATGCTTCGTACGGGGCAGACATTATTCCAGCCCTAGGCCTTGCATGTGACATCTGATACTAGATCGTAATGCGCAATACTACGTATACTACGCCTGACATAGATTATATATTCCTTTAAGAATATATCTGGAGAATTGGGAAGGCACGACGCTTTGCTAGAAGCCAACCATGTCTCGTAAATCGGTAAAAACATAGTACGAGGTACGTACGTGTTCGGATAGTCTGACGACCGAATTTACTGCCAACATATCCAGGGATCTCTTGGTCGCTTCCCGAAGATTCACGGATGACGTATGATTCGAACATAATTAATCTGGGATTAATTACGGAGAGATTTTATCTAGGATAAAATACTATTTGAAGAGAGAGAACGATTAATTTGGAATTAATCGATAAAATAATATATTCGATATATTAAACGAAATTAGATTTCGACGCGGAAATAAAATTAGATTTTAATTCGGGCTAACGAATTGATTTAGAATTAATTCGTGAGCGACGTGAATAGTAATTTTGCTAGGCATAATTATTTAATTAAATTTGATTTAATTACGTCGCAACGGAAAGTTCGTTAATTCGGAATTAACGAACCCGAGCCCGGAATGTGTTTGCGGGCCCACTCGCATTTTGAATTAAAGTGCGGCCCACAAGTCACATCGCAAGTCATATCGCCTGTCACTTTAGTGATGGAAGTCATGTCACCTTTTTGTGATTGGCAACCAGTCACTATTCATGATGGGAGTTGTTGAAAGCATTGAATGTCATTTTCCCTCCATTTTTCCTTTTGCTTTTTGGAAAAGCATATACCAAAAGTGTGAAGGATTTTGGTAATATGGTTTTTTAGAAACAAATACACAAGTATTGAAAAACTCTCTCTCTCTCCCTTTGAGCTCAAAAACCGTGAGCTTCTCCACCATTAGAAGGAAAAAAAATTTCTTTCTTTTCTTGCTAGCACATTCAAGGAATCATATCAAAGTGTTAGGGAAACTAATCCTTTGAGCTTGGAATCAAGATCAAAGCTTGGAGCTTGAATTCAACAGTCAAAGAGGAAGTTTGAAGACTTCTCAAATGACACATTGGCTGAAACATTCAAAGAGGAAGCTTGGAGACTTCTCAAAGGACACCTTGGCCGAAACTTCAACAAGGAATTTTTTGTATTTGACGCATCCTAAATCCGCTCTTTGTAAGTATGATTCCGCCATACTTTACTTTCGTATTCACATGATTTCATTGCTTTATATGATCTTGGAATGTCTTAGAGACCAACAATGGTATCATGAGCCTTGATGAGCATGAAATTGAACTTAGGGTTTATATTCTTGATTTGGGTATTTTTGATTTGAGCATGTTTTAATCAAATTGTTTGTTTGAGTATGCTTGTATGTTAATAACTTGGAGTTATGCATGATCAATTTGTAGAAAAATTAATTGGATTAATTTTCCCAAATATCTTAGGCTTGGCCGAATACTATATGCCCTAAAAGTCATGGTATTTTTTTGTCCATTTGATCATTGGATGAGTTTAAAGACTTGGGATAAATTGATTAATGATTTAATTGGATTGAAATCGAAATCAGTTTTTAAAATCCCTCAATGTCGTGAGCTTCAAAGCATGTAAATGAGATGATTTTTGTTTCAATAATGTTGGACATGTATTGATGATGAATACGCATAATTAATTAATTAGATTAGTATTTTGGAAATGTTAATTTAAATAAGTTAATCATGGCTAAGCACTTTAATTAATTAAATCATGATATTTGGAATATTAAAATTTAATTAGTTGGGCTTAATTTAGAATTGGGCTTAAAATGTTGTATTTGGGCCTAATGGGCTTAGTTGGGCCAAGTTGGTTTAGGTCAATTGGATTGGATCCAAATTGGCCTAAACCATTCCATTAAGTCCAAATATGACAAATGGGCATTTTATGTTTAATTGGGCCTAATGGGCCGAAATTGGTTTCTTGGCAAATATGGTGATTCCTTAATTGGGCTTTGGTATTTGGGTTTGACCCATATTGACCAAAGTCCATGCCTTAATAAATTAACTGAAAGCCCATTGGACTTTAATTAAATGACATTGGATGTTAATTGGGCTTTGAGACCCATTTAGATTGGATTTGGAATCTAAGTCTTAAAGGCGCATTTAAAAGTGTAATTATTTAATTTGGAATTAAATATAGAATTACTATTGAATACGAATTAAATTAGATTTAAATTGTAGTTCGATATAATTCAAGAATTCGTACTTTGAGTACTTATTCTTAAACGAGTTGGACTCGCGCAAATCAAATCGTTGTTTGAACATTGGATGATCACTTTATTCAAAGATTAATTAATTGGATTAGATTGATTGAATAACATGCTTTGTGTGAATACATTGATGTGTTGAATGAATAATGTGTATCAGATGGATATTAGAAGGGAAAGGGCAATTTTGGAAATTGTTGTAAATTTAGAATTTATTAAATTGGACCTGCGTGTCCAGCCTTATCTCTCTCGATTCTTTGTAATTCTCTTTTCACCTAATTCCCCTCAATGTTAATGAGGTTTCTTTAATTGTATTATGTAATTGGGTAGAAGTAGGAATAGTGCTAGCCGGGGAGAGGAAAATGAGTGATTTGTTCTAGGAACAATCTGTGAGATATCCATCTGTATATCGTTATTAATTTATTTACCGCGCCTTATTATGCTTTTAGAATGCATACTTAAGGGTGTATGATGAGACCTAACAAAGATAATAAATGGTTGCCAATTTACGCGAAAAAAACCCTCAATAATATTAAGTGTTTTCCTTCCATTGAGTGATTCTTACTCAAGATCCAAGATTGGCACTGGTTTGTTGGCCAAAGTCAAGACCTTTGTCCATCGTGGATGTGTTTGAATCATGAAGGCTTTGTTCCATATCGTATGTCTTGTCCAAGTAGTGATTTGTTGGCCAAAGTCAAGATCACTTCTTGTCCATCGACCTCGATTACAAAGCTTTCCAAAGTCAATGGGTTCCGCTTAACTGGAATCATTAAGCTTGTTGTGCCAAAGCCAAGGCTTAGTTGATTCAGATGAGAAAAGTTAGGAAAATATATTGGATATATTGGCATATATATTGTATATATGTTTCGGACTTGGAGGTCCACCTACCGGATCTAGGAATTGGATGAGATCCAATTGATCTTAGAGATCTACCTAGTTAAATATCATACAGCTTGTTGGCCAAAGTCAAGGTTGTGTGTTATTTAACGGGATCCTAGCCCACTAGGAAACTAGGTTTCCCGAGTACTCAACAGAGGGTTAGAGGCTCGCCGAAAAATAGTTGGAGGCTAGTATTGAATTTGCAATTTTGTTCAAATACTTATCTTTACGCGCTTTCAAATTATTTCGTCAATTAAATTTATTAGTTGGACTAATATTTCATTATTTTTCTTGTAACAGTTAGACTGTACCCACACATCGTTAATTGAATAGTTTGACTATTGCGGTTAAGATGACAGGAAAGTTAAGCATTAAGGATATTGTCATTGGCGACAATGTCTTTAATGGCACAAACTTTCAAGACTGTGATATGAATCTCAGAATTGTTCTGGGATCCGAGAAGTTACTCTATACTATAGAGAGACCTCTTTGGCCTAAGCCCCGACCTGATCAGTTGCTTGATCTAGAGCTTTGGAAGACTCATAGCGATGACAACGCGACTGCTCAATCGGTAATGCTTGCTACTATGACTCCGTAATTCTGTCGTCAAAACAAGGGATTGGATCCCTATGAGATGATGGCGAAGTTACATGATCTTCACCGATCTAATCTTAGATCGCAAAGATATGAGTTGCAGAAGAAGCTCTTCCGCGCTCGCATGTCAGAGGGTACGTCTATTGAGCACCATGTGTCACATATGATTGCTGACATTGAGCAGCTCGGACAGATGGGCATCGTCTTCGAGGTTGAGACTTCAGTAGATTTGATCCTACAGTATCTCCCCGACACTTGGAGTGGGTTCATCATGAACTACAATATGTTGAACCAAGACCAAACTCTTGGAGAGTTGATGTCCACTCTGCGTGAAGCAGAAAAAGAGCTCATTAAGGGCAAGAAGCGCGAGACGCACTTCGCTTCAACATCTCAGACTCCAAGGGCTTGGCCCAAGGCGACTGGAGGTGTAAAGAATAAGAAGAAAAAGGGCAATGCCAAATCGTCATAACCTTCTAGGAAGGGTAAGGACAAATCCTAAGATATATGTCTCCAGTGCGGGAAGCGGGGTCACTGGAAGCGTGATTGCTGCGAGTACAAGGCACACATAAAGGAAATCAAAGTGGGCAAGGCACCGGCTTCAGGTATGTTTGTTATAGAAATAAACATGTCTACTACTAGTTTTAAAAATTTGATTTTTGATTCTGGTTGTGGTACTCATATATGTACTGATGTGCAGGATCTGCAGATTAGTAGGAGACTGGCCTCATGAGAGATTGACCTCCGCGTTGGAAATGGGACACGAGTCGCCGTTTTGGCCGTTGGCACTTTTGTTTTGGAACTGCCCTCGGGGTATGTACTTAAACTATCAGACTGTTATTATGTACCTAGTTTGACTAGGAATATTATTTCTGTATCTATGTTAGCCCAATGTGGGTACACTTTTGTATTTAGAAACACTGGGTGTTTTATGTATAAAAATGATATGGAAATTTGCAATGTTGATGTAAATAATGGTCTATATATTTTGAATATGAATCAATCTCAAACATATTCTGTAACAAACAAAAGGCTTAAACTAAGTAACAAAGATGAAACTTATATGTGGCATTGTCTTCTGGGACACATAAACAAGACACATATATCCACACTTTCGAAGAGTGGGTACTTGGACGGATTTGATCCAAATTCATATGACGTCTGCGAATCTTGTTTATTAGGCAAAATGTCTAAATCACCTTTTAGCGGTAAAGGTGCACGTGCCACCGAACTGTTAGCCCTCGTTCATAGTGACATATGTGGGCCCATGTCTAGCCAGGCTAGAGGTGGATATGAATACTTTGTAACCTTTACGGATGATGCATCGCGTTATGGTTATGTTTATCTTATGAGACATAAGTCGGAAACTTTTGAGAAATTCAAAGAGTTTCGACACGAAGTAGAAAAACAGACCGACAAAAGTATTAAGACATTACGATCGGACCGTGGTGGCGAATACTTAAGCAACCATTTTCTTGATTACTTGAAAGAATATGGTATTCTTTCACAGTGGACTCCTCCCGGAACACCGCAATTAAACGGTGTGTCCGAACGGAGAAACTGAACTTTGTTAGACATGGTAAGGTCTATGATGAGTCACACAGAGCTACATATTTCCTTCTGGGGATATGCATTGAACAATGCAATACTTATTTTGAATAAGGTTCCGTCAAAGTCTGTTCAACAGACTCCGTATGAAATATGGACAGGAAAGAAACTGGGTTTCTCATTCCTGAAGATTTGGGGTTGCTGGGCATACGTCAAACGTTTGGAAGGTACCAAACTTGAACCCAAATCGGATAAATGCCTATTTGTATGATATCATAGGGAAACCAAAAGATATTACTTCTATCACCCACAAGACCTTACCATGTACACCAACCAAGTTTGGACACTGGTTGATGCACCAGAAGGCGTAAAGCCTATTGGTTGCAAATGCGTCTTCAAGAGAAAGACTGACATGGATGCCAACGTACAAACATACAAAGTTAAGCTTGTAGCGAAAGGGTATCGTCAACGACATGGTGTCGATTACGACAAAACTTTTTCACCCGTTGCCATGATTAAATCCATTTGGATAATGCTTGCTATTGCTGCATATTTCGATTACGAAATATGGCAGATGGACGTCAAAACCATTTTCCTTAACGGAAACCTTTTGGAGGATGTTTATATACAACAGCCTGACGGTTTTATCGTACCAAGACTTGCAAACAAGGTTTGTAAGTTAAATCGATCCATTTATGGATTGAAGCAAGCATCACGTTCTTGGAACCAACGTTTTGATGAGATCATAAAAGAATATGATTTCGTTCAAAACGAGGATGATCCTTGTGTATATAAGAAGGTTAGTGGGAGCGTACTAACATTCATTGTCCTTTACGTTGATGATGTATTGCTTATTGGCAATGACATTCTCATGTTAACATCGGTGAAAGCTTGGCTTTTATTAAAATTCTCCATGAAGGATCTGGGAGAAGCAGCCTTTATTCTAGGAATTAAGATCTACTGGGATAGATCTAGAAAGCTGCTTGGACTCTCCCAGAGCACGTACATTGATAAAGTGTTGAAGAGATTCAACATGGATCAGTCCAAGAGAGGACTGTTGTCAGTGTCACATGGCGTCACTCTACTAGGGACATGTGTCCTAAAACTCAAGATGAGAGAGACAACATGAGTCGGATACCGTTCGCCTCGGCAGTCGGATCGATCATGTATGCCATGATATGTACGCGACCTGATGTCTCGTATGCTTTGAGCATGTGTAGTCGCTATCAGGCCGATCCAGGTGATGGTCACTGGATGGCGGTTAAGAATATCCTTAAGTATCTTAGATGAACTAAGGATGCTTTCTTAATCTATGGAGATGGAGAACTTGAGGTAACTGGGTATACCGATGCAAGTTTCCAAACCGAAAAAGATGACTGTAAGTCACAATCCGGGTACATATTTTGTTTGAATAACGGAGCAGTAAGCTGGAAATCTTCCAAGCAATAGACTGTTGCCGATTCAACAACAGAAGCGGAGTATATTGCTGCAGCTGAAGCAGCAAAAGAGGCAGTTTGGATCCGTAAATTCCTAATTAGATTAGGAGTAGTTCCGTTAGCAGCTGAGCCCGTTCCATTGTATTGTGACAATAACGGGACTATAGCGCAGGCTAAGGAACCGCGGTCTCATCAACGATCCAAGCATGTTCTTCGAAGTTTCCATCAGATTCGTGAGATCATACATCGTGGGGATGTGAAGATCGAGAAGGTCGCATCAGAGGACAACATTGCAGATCCGCTGACGAAAGCTATTCCTCAGTAAGAATTTGAGCGACATGTACATAGTTCAGGTATTAGATGCTTGAGTGACTGGCTATAGGCCAAGTGGGAGATTGTTAGACAATTATGACCCATAGCGTCACTATTTGTAAAAGACATTGTGCTTTTTGTACAAATTAACTATGTGACAATGGAAATTGCATTTTATCATTTTGTAATTTGATTACTTGAATAAATAAATGATAAAAGTCCTTATGATTAGTTCCGAATTATAAAATATGAGACAGTATCAATCCAAAACGGTTTAATCTTTAAATATCTCTAGTTGTAGTATTATCGAGACTGAACATCGATAATGCGGAATAGACTAGTATTGCATTTGTGCGTGTTATGGAAGCGTAACAATATATTTCTCATATATTTAAGTATTGGATACTTATGCAAGTGTGATAGGAGGTTGTGTTTACCGATGGTACGGAAACAGCTTCGCTCTGGATAGACCCCGCGGAATCCCATTGGTAGTATGATTATGTGTCTATGGGAATCCGCATTAGGGTAGGTGTATTTGGTCTTAACCTGAGACTTGCATCGCTAGTACTTACGACAATCAATACGCTTTGATTTTGGTCGTCCAGGACTTTAACAGGTTCTGTGTACGCCTCATCTGGGTTTATTGAGAATCGTAGTGTATTGGGTGTGATGTCAAGATGGAAGTATCACTTCAGTCATATGGAGATGATGATCACCAGGGATACAAAACTGGTACTCTAATTGGTTGCAACCATCGGGATAATATGACAATGGTCATGATTATCCGATTAAAGAGACTAGTTGTTTGTAATCCGATATATGCTTCGTACGGGGCAGACACTATTCCAGCCCCACCTTGCTTGTGACATCCGATACTAGATCGCAATGCGCAATACTACGTATACTACGCCTGACATAGATTATATATTCCTTAAGAATATTTTTGGAGAATTGGGAGGCACGACGCTTTGCTAGAAGCCAACCATGTCTCATAAATCAGTAAAAATATAGTACGAGGTACGTACGTGTTCGGATAGTCGACGACCGAATTTACTGCCAACATATCCAGGATCTCTTCTCTGGTCGCTTCCCGAAGATTCACCGATGACGTATGGTTCGAACATAATTAATCTGGGATTAATTACAGAGAGATTTTATCAGGATAAATACTATTTGAAGAGAGAGAACGATTAATTTGGAATAATCGATAAATATATATTCATTATTAAACGAAATTAGATTTCGACGCATTAAAATTCAAAATTAATTTTAAGAATTCTAAACGAGAATTTAGATTATTAATTCGAACGATTATTTAGAATTATTTCGCGAGCGACGTGAATAGTAATTTTGCTAGGCATAATTATTTAATTAAATTTATTTAATTACGTCGCAACGGAAAGTTCGTTAATTCGGAATTAACGAACCCGAGCCCGGAATGTGTTTGCGGGCCCACTCGCATTTTGAATTAAAGTGCGGCCCACAAAGTCACACATCGCAAGTCATATCGTCTGTCACTTTAGTGATGGAAGTCATGTCACCTTTTTTATGATTGACAACCAATCACTATTCATGATGGGAGTTATTGAAGGCATTGAATGCCATTTTCCCTCCATTTTGCCTTTTGCTTTTTGGAAAAGCATATACCAAAAGTGTGAAGGATTTTGGAATAGGGTTTTTAGAAACAAATACACAAGTATTGAAAAACTCTCTCTCTCTCTCCCTTTGAGCTCAAAAATCGTGAGCTTCTCCACCATTAGAAGGAAAATTGTTTTCTTTCTTTTCTTGCTAGCACATTCAAGGAATCATATCAAGGTGTTAGGGAAACTAATCCCTTGAGCTTGGAATCAAGATCAAAGCTTGGAGCTTGGATTCAACATTCAAAGAGGAAGCTTGGAGACTTCTCAAATGACACCTTGGCTGAAACATTCAAAGAGGAAGCTTGGAGACTTCTCAAAGGACACATTTGCCGAAACTTCAACAAGGAATTTTTTGTATTTGACGCATCTTAAATCTTCTCTTTATAAGTATGATTCCCTCATACTTTACTTTCGTATTCACATGATTTCATTGCTTTATATGATCTTGGAATGTCTTAGAGACCAACATAACATGTGTTGAGGTTGGTTTTGGAATTAAAATTATTTTACGTGTTTTTTTGGAAAGTGTTTAAGGATTTAAAAAAACTTAAAAATAGTGGTTGCGACGAATTCAGAAGTTTTTTAAGGGAGAATGAGATTCTCGCCCAATATAGCCCACTAGGAACTCATCAACACAATGGTGTGTCTGAACGGAGAAATCATACTTCATTGGATATGGTGCAATCTATGATGAGCTATGCATATCTTCTGTATTACCTTTAATGTTACGCTTTACTTACTGCTGCCCACATACTTAACAGAGTTCCATCGAAATTTATTTTTATGAGCCCATATAAGATATGGTACGATAGAAATCCAAGTCTTAGATATTTTAATTTTTGGGGTTGTCCGGCATACGTTAGAGTTACGCAGCGGGATAAACTTGTTGGACAAAATGACCCATAGCGTCACTATTTGTACAGATCATTGTGTTGTTGTAACAAATTAACTATGTGACAAGGAAATTGCACTCTCATCATTTGTGATTAGATCACCATAGATATATAAATGAAGATAGGTCCCTATGATTAGTTCCTCCTGGATTTAGAATGATATGAGACAGTATCAGCCACGAAGGATTAATCATTAATATCCCTAGCCGGAGTATTATCGAGACAGGACATCGATAATGCGGAATAGGCTAGTATTGCACTTGTGCGCGTTGTGAGGGCACAACGGCATAGTTCTCATATATATAAGTATTGGATACTTATGCAAGTGCGATAAGAGGTCGTGTTCCACCGATGGTACGGGAAACAGCTTCGCTCTGGATAGACCCCTCGAAATCCCTTGGTATTATGACTATGTGTCTATGGAGTCCGACATCAGGGTAGGTGTATTTGGTCTTAACCTGAGACTTGCACCGCTAATGCTTACGACAATCAATATACTTTAGTTGAGGTCGTCTAGGACTCTAACCCGTTCTGTGTACGCCGACTGCTGCTGGTATATTGAGAATCGTAGAGTATGGGTGTGATGTCAAGACGGAAGTATCACTCCAGTCATAGTGGAGATGATGTCACGCAGGATACGGTATTAGTGCTCTTAAGTGTTGCGCAAACCATCGGGATATTATGACTAGGTCATGCATATCCGATTATAGAGACTAGTTACCAGACATCCGACATGTGCTTCGGACGGGGTAGACACTTATCCGCCCCAGCCCTAGCACGTGACTATCCGATACTGGGCCGAAATACACAATACTACGGTATACTACGCCTGATACAGATCCTTTATTCCTGTAAGGATTTTTCCGGAGAATTGGATAGGCATGGCGCTTTGCTAGAGGCCCACCTTGTCTTGTAAATTGGTATAAACGTAGTACGAGGTACTTACTTGTTCGGATAGTCCGACGACCAATTTGACTGCCAACATATCCGGGGATCTCATGTGTCGCTTCCCAAAGATTCACCGATGACGTATGACTCGCACTTATATTAATCTGGGATTAATAAGATGAGAGAGAAATTAATCTGTGATTAATTACAGAGATATTTGTCTGGGATAAAATACTATAAAAGAGAGATAACGATTAATTTAGAATTAATCGGTAAATTAATATATTTGATATATTAAATGAATTGGATTTCGACGCAGAATTAAAATTAGATTTTAATTCGGGCGAGCGAATTAATTTTGAATTAATTCGTTAGCGACGTGAATAGTGATTTCGCTGGGCGTAATCATTTAATTACGACGCAACGGAAAATTCGTTAATTTAGAATTAGCGAATCCAAGCCCGAGATTATTTGCGAACGCATTCGCATTTCGAATTCAAGTGCGGCACGTAAGTCAAATCAAGCGTCAAATCGCTAGTCGCATCTAGCGTCACATCAAGCGTCAAATCATGTCACTTTGAGTGATGTGACAATTGATTAGATTGATTGATTGAAAAGACTTGATGTGAGTGGTTGGAAATCAACTTTTTGAAAGTTGAAAGACATATTGTTTTTTTATCTTCCTTTGACTTTTTGAAAGAAAATGGAAGTGTATTTGCTTTTATTATTTGTAGAAAATATATAAGCAAATTAAAAACCAATTTTCCAACACACTTTCACTTCTCTCTCTCACCATTTCTCCTTCCTCTCTCACGCATTTCTTCTTGTTCTTGAGGCAGTGAACTGCCGATGGAAGCAAAGGAAAATGGAGGGAAGCAAGTGTGTTTTGTGGCAAAACAAGAGTGCTAGCACACTCCGAGATCAATGCGAAGGTGATAGGGAAGTCCACCCATGAGCCGGGAACCAAAATGATGAACCTTGGAGCTTCAAATCTTGAAGATAAGGGGCGCAAATCACTATTCACACAGCAGCCCACTGCAGTGCAGTCCACCAGTGAGCAGATTTCGTTTTTTGTTGCCCAAATCGTCGTTCAACCGCTCGATGTAAGTATTATTCCGCGACTTTCTCGATTTGTATTCACACACATATTTCATGGCTTGTATTCGATTCTATGGACCTAGAAACTCCAACAAAACTATCACTCAGGGGGTATAAATATAGGTTCGTTGAATATCCTGAAAATTATTTGGGTTGTCAATTTTAGGATTCTGAGCAACGAAGTGTATTTGTTGCTCGTTTTGCCATTTTTCTTGAAAAGAAAATTTTGAGAGAATGGGAATTGTAGAAAATGAACTCAATGAGTTTGATCGCAACGTTGAGGAACCTGAGATGGAACCAAATATCTAACTAGGTGAAGGATCTACGACACAGGTTCTACGTAAGTCGAATAGAATATCAAAGTCTCTTGAGAGACTGTTTTTTAACATCTGATACGAGCCTTGATGTTCTCCTCTTGGAGGAAACAGATCTGACTACGTATAAACAAACGTTATTAGATATCTATTTGGGAAAATGACAGGAAGCTATGAAGTCCGAGATGATTCTATGCATGACAATCAAGTCTGGGACTTGGTTGAACTTCCTGAATGAGTTAAACATATTGGTTATAAATGGGTTTATAAAAGAAAGCAAAGGTCTGATGGAAATGTGAAAACCTTTAAGACTCGACTAGTAGCGAAAGGTTACACTCAACGTCCTGGTAGTGAGTTTTTATCATTAGTGAAACATATAGTGATTTATTATGTATTGGATACATAATAACATAGCTTGAAGTTGAAATTAGGCTCATGAATTGTGTATGGATGCTTTGGAATCATAAACACAATATGTTTGTGATTGAGTCAAAATGTTTCTGTTTGACATAAATATAAAATTAGAGTTTGAAACTCTAGATTAAATCTTTGAGCTATGACTACCATTCTAGAATCACTTGACCACATTTGAGTGACATAGAATTGTTCATGAGTCATTTCATTGTGGGATTCTATTTTGGTTTGTGTTTTGATTCAAAAAAAAACATATATGTATTTAGAATATATATATATAATTTTTTTTATTATATAACATATGTTGGTTTTCAAATTAAAATTATTTTGGGCATTTTTTGAAAGTGCTTAAGGATTTAAAAAAATAAAAAATTGAAAACAGTGGTTGTTGGGTTGCTGCGCAGCATGCGCAAGCTGTATAAGCTTGCGCATGTGCGGGCTAGGCGCGCACTATGCGCATGACTCAATTTTTTATCGTGTTTTGGTTTTTCCAGATTCTGGTACACTCGTAATAAAATATAGTATTCTATTAAGATATTTAAAAATACACTCATGCTAAATTAACATGGGTTAGACCAATTTCTGATGTGCAGGGCACTAATCCGACCCTAGAGATCCCACAACCGCCCCAACAGTTTGAACACGACCTGGGTATCGAAACTCATGCCTTTCCTTTTTTGCGTTCTAACGCCTCTCTCCAAAAAAACCCCTATGTAGACATTGTATTTTTATGCATAGCCCGATGATAAGTCTCTTATGATGACGCCTACTGAAAGTTACGGAAATTACAAGGATGAATGCCAGAAGGAGAGAGAACTCCATAGAATGAATCCAGAAAATAGCCAAAGCCCTAACCGGACATCACCTATGTCCGACCTACCTTCTTTCAAACGATAATATCCGGAAAGATGTACTTAGAAAACTCTAAATCCGGCCGGAAAAATCATAACTACCATTGAATGAGCATATTATCAATTATTGAAGTTACGAGATCTAATTATGTATGGTGTATCCCAAGATGTAAATCCGGCCGAATATGTATCGAGTTGTGACTGACGACATATTGATAATCATTCCAGATATTGGTGAGAGAGGGAAGAGATAATGCCTCCCTTCTATTTTCAGAGCCCTTCCTCACACTTAAAAAAAAAAAAAAAAGAGGCTTCTAAGATTCACAGAGGACCATCAATCATCTTGAAATCACCTAAACTCTGAAACTCTGAAGAATGAAACCATGCCATACAAATATTTGGAGTTCTCTTCATCTGGAAAGCAACCTAGAAATTACCCAGCGTCTAGAAAGTGCCTTCCGCGCCAAGCCATGCTAAAGGTACGACCTGAGGGCACTATTACTTCCATTCCAATGTTTTTAAGTTACTGTCTTTTACACAGTATCTCAGGCCGGAACTGTCACATGTCCGACTATACATTCACATCAAGAAAAAAATGTCCATCACGTAATAAGAATATCCTGACATGCTTCTCCGAAGCCAGGCCAGGAGAATATACATTTTACATTTTTTTCTTCATATTTGTTATTACTGTTTTCACTATTTTATCATTATATTGTTACATGACCGTTGTGATTGTTTTATCATTCTATTATTGTCATAACTTCACTATTTTTATTATACATGATTCCACACTTATGTTTTATGATCTCGAGCATGTCATATTATTGATATTTTGTTATTATTGTTATCGTATGAGAACTACCCTATTGTTATCACTATCCTGCTATTATTGTTTCCACGCATGTTTTTACACTTTTTATCTTTCAGTTTCACACAGAATATCCGACGAGACTTACACTAAGTCCTGCCAGAGATTAAGTACACA
Organism: Zanthoxylum bungeanum; assembly: GCA_019454045.1. NCBI lineage: Eukaryota > Viridiplantae > Streptophyta > Magnoliopsida > Sapindales > Rutaceae > Zanthoxylum > Zanthoxylum bungeanum. Next base: position 35,895 of record SKCR01027994.1, read on the forward strand.
AAAAGATATGTATTCTGATTAGATTGATTATTATTTTATTAAATATTTATAGAAATTCATGTTTATTCATTTTGCCTTTTTATCGCATTTACTATCAATTGTTGCGTAATTATACGTTTTAAATCATTCTTGTGTGATATTACATTTTAAAGACATGTTTATACCTCTCCCAAACCTAGATATTCTACTAGCATCGGTAATTGACAGTTCTGAACCCAAACAGGTTTAAGGTCGACCCTTGCGAGGGGTGTAATGTTGTCTTAAATCATTCTCAGTGTCTTATAATGGGTGATGACTCATTTATTCTCCGGTTAGCCTCTCGTGGGTTATCCGTACTTTCTATGGGATGCAAGCCCAATAGCGTCGTGGTCGTCAACATCATAGACATAATGGTAGACCTCGCTTTGCTCCTTCACCCTCTCATTTTCAACTCTTCAGATTCGACTTTCTAAGATCGGGACTTATTTCCTTCAAGTTATGATTTCTTATATTTTGTTGAATTTTTCATCATCTCAATGTATTAATCACTCCCTTTGTGCTGTTGATTTCCTCATCTTAGATTTAGGGTTTGTTTTTTAGGCTCTCATATAGGTGTGTGTTTGTGTGGTATCTCTTGCTTCATGCATATCATCTATGTCATATGTTTCATGTTTGCATCTAGTATTTGTCTAGGATTTATGTGTATTTCATGATTATGAGTGCTTCAGTGTGTTTTTGAGTTACTGACGTTCGAACACCTGATGAACACGTTCAAACTCTGTCTGTTCGAATACTAACATCATTCGTTTGAACGCCAGCATCAGTTTTCATTTTTCCCTGCATACATCTCATTTTCACAGAGACTTGATCATTTCCATCACCTTCTATATCTCTAGTATAGACCTATTAGACCTTATCTTACTTTTTTCTTTTGGTGCTCTTATATGCCTGTCAAATCTCTTGGTTCGAAAAAGCAATCATATGCCCCTACTGTACCTGACTGCTTTTGTAGTGCTGAAGCTCAATGATTATTCAGTGAACATTTTCTCTCCGCAAGGCGTTCCTGGAATGAAATGTTATTGAGGCCAACTTACGCGATATTGGTGTCCCCGCTCTTCTCATAAACCAGGGTATGGGTTCTCTTTTATCCAGCTTCGTTGGTCATTTAGAGACACTTGTTCATGAGTTTTACTCCAACACAGAGATTGTTGATCCGATTTTTTTCTTTGTTTTTATCTGTGGTTATTATTTAGCTATCAACGCTGATGTACTTCACTGTTCATCCCTAAGATCGATTATCCATAGCGGCATGGCCATGGTCTTTATGCTCAAGTGATTTTGGATGTGGCTACTGAGCATCATCGCCTTTACAGTGGTGGATCTGTGACAGTGGCTACTCTTTTACCTCGTTATCGTCTTCTCAACCGCATTATCCCCAAATCTCATGTCAACACCCAGCCTATCTTCCGACTTGGTTTCCTTTATGCTATCGAGCACGATATATCCATTGACCTTATCGATCCCATTCTTCACGAGATGACCACCACTTGCCGTCATGAGACGTCATGTCATTCTCTTCCATTTGGGTGTCTTATCAGTTGCCTTGTCTCTACTTTTGTGTCTGAGTTTGTTCATGATACACCTCTCTCACTTCTGGCTTCTATCGGGAAATAGATTTTGAAAACTAGCTCTACATATATTGCCTCGCATAATCACGAGCCTAATTCACCTCCAGCTGGCGATATCGATTTTATTCTGACTCCTTATGTTCTGCCTTCCACTGCCGGTGCTTCCTTATCTGCTGCTACTGCTCTTTCCTCTTCTACCAATGCACCTTCAAATCTCTATTAGCTTCTGTTAGAGACCCAGACTTCCATGATGGCTCAGCTCTGGCTTATGTCTAGTGATTTGACTGAGTTACGCACTCGTGTTGCCTGGCTTCATGAGCGTGCCCAAAGTGAGGATGTTGCGGACAGTGATGGTGCTGCTTTTGCCAATGCTTTTGATTCTAAGTCATGATTGTCTTTATTTTATGCGTTGTACCATTTGTCATTCGTGACAAAAAAGGGATTATTATGTGTTTTTGGACTATTTTGACCTAGTAGTACACATAAGGGGAGATATGAATTGTTTTGACTTTATTTTTAGGGGAAAACACAGTAACTTGAACTTGAATGGAAATTGAACTGTTTTGAACTGTTTAATATATTTTTCTGTTCATTTATGTTCTTACAAGTACATTTTATTTTATGTATTTATGTCCTTGTTATTTCTCTTGCTTTTCATGGGTATCTTTGTCTGTCATTGTTTCAGATTAATATGTACATCTTCATCGTGATCAATACTTAAGACTAAATTGAGTCAATATATAATAACTATGTGTTTTGATGGTGGACACTCACTTTTATTTAATTAAATTATTTTGTCATTATTTTATGTGGTTTTGTCACTGAATGCCAAATGGGGAGTTTGTTGGGTCTATTGTGTTGGAAAATTCCGTAACAAAACAAGTTAAATTGAGTTCTTTTGAGTCTTAAAGTGTTTGGTATGTTTGGACAACTCCAGATGAAGATATCATAGATTCGTTCGTGGTGCGTTCTTTCAGCCTTTCAAATAAATTTCGTTTGTGGCACGTTCTTCAGTATATTCGAACGAAATCTTCTAGAGGCCATACGTTCAAGTTGCATCCGATATTACGTTTGAACTAAAGTGTCCAGAGACTATTCGATCTTGTCACGTTCGATCTTGCGTTCGAACGATTTTACGGAAACATTCTCTTTCATCACCCGTTCTTAAGGCGTTTGAACGCCCGTGCGTATGTCTATTATTTTGGACGTATTTTGAAGCCAGTTTTGGACTTGAAAAATCCTACCTATAAAAGGAACAACATAGCCTCTTTACCAGTGTTGGGAAAACATTACCTAAACCTATTTTGCATTAAGTTTCCAACTTTTTGAAGAGCACTCATCCTTAAAGACTCAATCTCACGTCTTCTTTTTTGTAAGTGATCTTCTTTGTTTCACCACAAATCAACCCTTCAAACACAAACCTTGCCAAAACCCTAAACCTTTAGAGTTTTAAGGTGGAAATTGGTGTTCAGAGTTCCAAAGTGCGAGTTCGCAGATTCAATTCAATGAGACTTCAGAGGTTCTGAAAAAGGTTGCATGGAGCAGACTCAGGGAGTTCTTCGGGTATTACAATAGTGTGAATAGAGTCAGCAAAGTTGTTGCTTAAGGTCTTTTCACCATGAATTTGGGTTGTAACCTATACCCGGGGTGGTTTTTCTCCGAAAAGAGTTTTCCACTTCATAAACAAATCCGCTTATTTTTGTTTACTTTATGCAATTTATTTTGTATTTGTTAGGTTGTTATTTATTGTTATTTATCGCTTATACTTGAGGGTGTTTGATCTCTAAATATAAAAGCTCTACTTAAAACGTGCCTTATATATAGTAGATTTTTTTTTAATTCCGCAGATTATACATATTCCCCATAGGTATATAGGGTCATAAACTACGAAATTTCAATTTTAATATTAATAAATTAATTTATTAATTTATTATTTATTTTATTAATTAGAGGGACAGCTGGTTGCAGCAACCAGTTGTCCCTTATTTTGGTTGCTTGTTTGGATGCCAACTGTACCCTTAAGTATTTGATACCCGAGAATACCTGGGCCATAAAAAAATTATGCATAAAAATATTAACATTAGCAATCATTTATTTATTTATTTATTTATTTATTTATTTATTTTGAGAAATGTGGAAATGGGTTAGGTCTTGATCAATCTCCATTAATTACTCGTTTTGCATGATATGTAGGTGGCTACAAGTCAAAAGGCTCAGTTATTGAGCATAGAGATTCATTGAATGTAATGAGAAAGTGTCATAATTAAGAACATGAATGCACTTTTTCTTGTACATATGATTTATTTCTTCTCTTTTTTCATTCTGAGTATTCTTTCTTCCGTTGAAAACACACGCACATGATAGAATGTATATAAACATACACTCACACTGAGAATTTGTAAAAACTTTCTAGTTATGTCGACCATTGGAATCAAATCTAAATATGATAAAGAAATCCTAAATCTAGGCCCCCACTAGAATTAAAGAGAAACTTATTAGGATTTATGATTTGAACTGTTAATCAAATGCCCTAATTATGTTCAGTGGTGGAGCAATATTGAGACAATCGTTGGAATTAAAAAAAATATATATATTATATTGTGAATTCAAAAAAGACTTTAATAACTTACTGGACACTGATTCGTTATTAGGGATGGTAACATGTCAGGTATGATACATGGATGTCATTACCCATTCTCGGTATGTTAAAGCAATGGATACGAAAAATTGACTCATACCCATCTCAATATATCGGGTCCTCATGAGCCCTTGGCCGAGTCTACGTTCACACGGAGACTTTTCATCTATTAGAATAGATTTCAAATATCCATACCCGAAATTAACGAGTATAAAAAATTATCTTATTATCCGCTCCTAACATATTGGGCACCCGCAACCCCTATTTCCACGTGGATTTTTGCCATTCCTTTTCGTCACTACTATTGTTACTTCACCATCACCCAACATCCGCTATCCAAAGCATTAATGAACTAGGAAAATAATATATATCATTTTAAGATAAAGGGTAAATCCCCATCTCATCCTTATATTTTGACTCAATATCTCATCACATCCTTATAGTTTGTAAAATACCCCAACACATTCTTGCTTCTCAATTTTTAGCTCAATTTGACAGTTTCACTCTTATGATTTGGTTAACTCACCCATGAGGGCCGTGGCTTGGTGGCAAAAGACTTAGGATTTGGTTGTCAGGTTCTGAGTTCGAGTCTATGGGGCGCATTTTTTGTAAAAGACTGTGACAGTGGGGGGTTTTACTTACTCCGTTTAAGCCCGAGTCGGGTGATTTGGCGGTGAAGTTTCCCAAAAAAAAAAAAAAAGATTTGGTTAACTCAAAAAAAATACATAGAGAAATATTTAAATTTTGATTTATCAATCATGAAAAAAATTCATTTTACTTTGTTATTTAAACTCAAACTATAATTATTAGTCATGTAAATCATAATTTTTATAAAGAAAACAATCAGAATACTAATGGAAAATAAAATTTTGATAGGAATATTACTGTTATTTATTTAATTTTCCAAATTAAAGAAATATCATTAATTAGAATTTAATATTGACTAATATATACACAATAAGTATTATATTTATAAAATTAAAAGTTAAAACTTTCAATAAAAAGTATTTTTTTTATTCCCTTACAAATTTAATTTATTTTTATTTTTATTTTTATAAAAGAATATATAATTCACAATATTTTTTGTAAAAAAAAGGTTTTATCATTTATTTAAATTATCTAAAATTAAGAAAGATAGATATTTTGAGATATTTTTCAAAGTAAAATGATGTAATAGGTTATTTTTGTTTAAAAAAGGTTTTATCATTTATTTAAATTATCTAAAATTAAGAAAGATAGATATTTTGAGATATTTTTCAAAGTAAAATGATGTAATAGGTTATTCATCCAAACTATAGTGATACAAAAAGTTTTATTCTACAATAAGCATTTTAATTATTGTGTTACATATTATTATTTGAACTTTCCAAAAGCAAGTTCAAGATTCAAAAGACAGGAAGAAAATTAATATTGTGAACAAAAAAGAAAAGACATGGTTATAAAATCAACATGGAACCATCGTCCATGATATATGTTTTAGGCTTTTTAATTTCTTGCTTATGGTTTTTAAATTTATTAATGAATCAAAGCACATCTAATCAATGACCAGAAATTCCAAAATACCAGTCGCGATATGACGAGGCAATAAATTAATTTAATTTTAGACCAATCCACCATCTGCAACTGCAATAATTTTTCTGCCTTTTGCATAATTGTGATTACGCCATCTTCCATTTTTAATTTCTTTTTATCATAATAATTACAGCCTCCTTAATTTCTTTCTTTTCCCAATAGTATTATACGATCAAAATTTTAATATATATGTCTAGGATCTCGTCTAAAATATTTGACTCTATAAAAATTTGTGCATATGTATTTAAGGTATAAAATTTTTATAAATTTTTATATTAAAAAAATAATAAAATTTCTTTAATTGATTAGTTAATTATAGTATAGATCGAATTATTAAAATTATTAAAATTATTACATTTTAGTAAATATTTAATTTGATCTTTCTTAATTTTTCAAATAAATAATATGATTATTTTCTTTTTTCTAAAAATATATAATTAAACAAAATCTCGCTAAAATTTTCAACTTAAAACTCAAAAAAGCTTATGCTATCACAGCAAGACCTTACAATCACAAACTTTAATATTGTTCATTCGTCTTGATGATTTCCTCATGTAATATTAGAGATTGAAACATAAATTAATTTTTTTTAAGTGGTTTTTTCTCTCTCGTTTCTCTTACGTACTTACGAGCTAGGGCATGCATGGGTGGGGTTCCAGTGAAAGACCAAGGCTGGCTCTGAAGTTTTGGTAGCCTCAAGCGAGTATATGAAAATAAGACCCTAAATTAGGTTAAAATTATTTAATAATAGTGTTTGAAAAGTTTTGGGACCCTAAAATTTTTCCCAATTGAAAGGATAGAGAGGACTTAAAGCATAAATTTCCCCCTAAAAAATTTCTTATAAATGAGAGCCCTAGACCACAATCGAGACTGTCTATTCATCCGAGTCGGCTCGGTGAAGCATTTGGAAATGCTTAATTAGTACACCAAAATGCAACAGAAATTAATGTCACCCTTAATATCAAAGAGAGAAAACAAAGTGAAAAAAGAAGAATATATGGCTTAGGGAAAAACTGACCCAGCAGCATGATTAATCAAATTTACTAGATAAACCACCTTTAAAAATAATGAATTAAATAAATTTACTCCATGCTCGGTAGACTAAAAGTGTGATGATATCTTGTGATATCGAATAATAATTTTTTTTCAAAAATGCTAGATATGTATAGCCAAATGATACTCCCCAAAATAGCGTGACTTGGTAGTCTAAGGTTCAGGAATTGATCTTCAGATTTTGGGTTCAAATCCATGAAATGTTTTAATTTTTTATAAGAGTCTGTGATAGCCTGTGATTTTACTTGCTCCGCTTAAGCCCAGAATGGGTGATTTGAGGCCTATTTCCAATGATTTTTTTTTTTTTTTTTTAAAAAGTATAGCCAAATGACACTCTAAACATAAAATTTTGATTTTTTTTTATCTATTTATCTATTATTATTTTTAATTTTTTTTTTTTATGTTTATTATGTGTTTTTGTGTATGTTATTTGAATATACACCTATTACTATTATTATTATTATTATTATTATTATTTAAATATCCATATCCATGCAGTAAAAAGTTATAGATACAACGGGAGTAATCAAGACTAACTTCAAGAGTAGAAATAAATTTTATTTGTTTTAATAAACTCAATAATAGGTGAAACATCAAAGCAAGTAAAAAAAATCCCAACTAAATTGATATCTAAAAAAAAATAATAATAATAACAACATAATTGCATTGCATAATAATCACCACCAAATACTTGATATGAATATTGTGACAGACAGACATATAATTAACACAATTGCATAAAAAAGTTTTGTGACTGGCTAAAAGCTTACAAATTCCCAAATTTGCAGAAAAAAAAAATTGATTACCAAATTAACACTCCAGGAGATTCATGTTGCAAATGAACTCCCTTCATCA
>SKCR01027995.1:0-43502 GCA_019454045.1 Zanthoxylum bungeanum
TATCAAAGCATAGAGAATACATAATTGATAGTGGGGTCAGTGGGAGCATACAAATTTCTTCTAGTGTTATATATCCTAACGACATTATCATTATTAAAGTAATAATTAGATGTTTGTAAAGTAAAATGTTTACTTAAGTCTTCTTTTCTACGTGTAATGAATGTGAGTAGTCTTTGATATATTTGATATAAAGTTTGATATATAATACAAAACAAGAGACTTGTGAATACTCCCATTAGTCGCGTATTAGATATGATCTAATAAAAGACACAATAAGACTATCTGTATGACAGTTAGTATAACTGTTTGACAGTTGACTTGTCTTTTAATATATAGTATTCATCTTTCGTAAAAAATTATACCTTTGTCGAAAGAGAGATTGATTGGAATGTCTAGTCAATCTTATACATCATAGGATGATGGCGTAATGAATACTATATTATGTGCGATTAAAGATATCAATTTAATCGTAATTGTTATGAGTTATTTTGATACGCTACAGACCATTTGATAGGTCTTGAAACACGTTCTTTGTGATCTTTGAGATATTACGAACGAGTTTCTTATTCATGGAGAATTTAGTCTGCAACCATAAGGTCAGATTAGTTTTGATCCTGATTATGACATTAGATCGTCTATGTCATATAAAGTCAGAAAAGATGCAGTGGGAGTGTCACCGTTGATTCTACTAAACTAGTGGAATCAGTTGCAACTTATAAAGTATTGACTTATAAAGTTACGAAATGACCTTATAGATTATCAGTTTTGATATTAGTGTAGTTCTTGCAGTTGTCTCATAGTATTTGGATTTGATCTCTAAATACATAGACAACTCAGTAGCTATAGCACAATACTGATATAGCGTCTGAATCATATTGATGTGGAATTTGGATTCTACAAAATATGAATGATGCTAGCTAAGGGAAAACGATTGGGTTTGTTGGATAGACTCAATTTGTTAAAGCGGGTTTACTTGTTATTGCCTACCTCTTGAGTGCTATGTGAGCTCTTGAGGGCCATGAGTATGTGATATACAGTGAGATGTGTATATGATACCGTGGATTGGCACTAGAGCAAGTGGGATAAATTTTTAGGGTTGGTGCTCAGAGTGCCAATCCAGATTGTATTTATGTCTTATTCATAAATACAAGCAATTTGTTTTTCCATAATATTACTAATTTAGTGGTAGCACCTCTTGTCTTTTATACACATATTCGATCTAATTACGATTAGATATCTAATTACGATTAGATTGAAACTAAATCTGGTTTAGTGATACGTGTATATTAGACAAATACCATAGGATTTACAATGTAGTGCGCAGTTACAACGTAGTTTGTAATTGACATTGGGAAGCGCACTATAAGATGTATATCCTTAAATAAAGTTCCTGGTCAAGATTTACTAACATGGGTCGGTTAGTAAAATCCGCTGAGACCAGTACATGTCGTATATCGTGACTTGGTCTGATGGTTTATCCCAATGAACCATGAGTCTCGGGAGACTCGTATAGACATGTAGGTGTTTATTTGATAAACACTGAATGACTCACTGAAGATTTCCTAATAGATGGTACACCAACGTCAATAGGAATCTTCTCGAGTTGAGCGAGCATAGTGGTCCTTCGACTTGAGATACCACATTGAGATATATGAGTTTTCCTCCACACTTTGATGGTAGTCACGTCACCGATCTATTTAGATCAGACATCCACATGTTCGTTGGGTGTGGACTGATGCTCATGATATCCAGTGCATATCAAGATAGAATCTGCCAGTCCTGTGTATAGGGCATAGACATCCTACATGTGTTTGCGATCTAGTAAATCCATGGCCGTGGTATAACTTCAGAAATCAGTTCTAAGTGTTATTTAGAGATCGTAAATTAAAAGTCGACTATATTATACCGAACAGATTTGACGTTCTTATCTATATCCCATGTATAATATGGATAGCTTGTGACAGAGGGATTATACGTATCCAATGACCTCGACTTGCATAGTTTAGCGAGATTATCCGTGGTCGTCATAATTTATGAGTGGGTGAATTATGGACACGAAATTAGATTTCGTGACGGATAAACCTAAACTTAGAGAGTCCCACAATATGAAGTGTCCTCGTTGAGCACTTGGGCAACGCGATATGAATAATACAGATTATTCATAATACTTCATTGGATTAAATAAGTTAATTCGAATCGTTTAATCGGTTAAATGATAACACATGCATTAGGGGATTTTGGTCATTTAATAATTATTGTGTATTTGTATTTGATACATAATTAGATTAGATACACATTAATTAATTGTCAAATGAGATTTTGACACATGCCATTAATATATTTATTTGTTATTTAATGTAAATAAAATACATATATAATAATAATTATATTAATTAATTATTTAAATATTTAAATATTAAATATTTGAATAATTAATTGATAAACTTTTTCATAATTATTATGAAATATGTTTAATTATTATTGGTGATATATGACATGATTTAATTAAGCTTTGTATGTGCAAATTTGATTTGCTATTATAAAGTTTAATTTATTTAATATGATTAAAGTGAAAAATGACCAAAATGTAGTAGTAAAAGTAATTCCTTTTACCTTAGCATTTTATTTTATTGTAATTTACTTTACCGCATTTTTACTTTATGTCTTTTATTTTCAAGTTTTTACTAGCCCTAGTTATGTGTTGTAACTAAATTAGTTATTTGGGGTTGTGATGAAATCCAATATCACCGTTTTATAAGGGTTAGATTATAGCTTGGGTAATATAAAGATTTATTTATTGAGTCTTAAACTTAATGCTTTTTCATTAGCTGGCCTTTAATAAAATTGATCTGGTAAATCTAAAATGAACTAGACATAGGGATTTTAGGTTTCAGCCTTAGTCTCAATAGCCCACGATCTTCCTTGAGGATAGATAACCCTTTAATAGATTTCCTTACAGGATAGGAATATACCTGTCGGGCGGGGGTAGCCATAATTGGAACTTAAACTTAATGAATCCAGATAATTTGGTTGACATAGACATATGGTTCAATTGGGTTAAACTGGGTATTTGTGTCTGACCATCGACAGAAGCTTACACATAATTTAGTGTTCCAGGTTAATAAATCAATATGTTACCCAACTTTAAGATAACCACTTCATCTTTAAAATGATATTGGAAGAAATCACAACCCTAGATAGTTTTTAATATTGAATTTTCTTAAAACCTATTTTCAAAAATTTTATTTACTTGCTTTTAAATTTAGAATCGTCACCATTTCAAATCAATCAATCAACCTGTTAGATACTAGTAATCATTTGACCTCATAAAATTAATAGATTTGATATTAAGTCCTCGTGGGATCGATATTTTTATACTACTTGAACGATACGTGCGCTTGCGTTATACGTGTGTGTTTACGCCGGTCATAGTACTCTAAGAAATTCCCCAAAAGAAAGTATCAATTTTCCTTCTAAATTCAGCCTCAATTATAGGCTCCAAAATCACCACGCGTCGCGACGTAAAATGCCCGCACGTCGTGACGAGTGCTACAGAACTATACAAGTGTCAGCAGCTCAATAATTGTCTCGGCATCCGCGACGCGTTTAGGCTTGGTGTCGCGACGCATGTTGAAATGTTGATGTCATGATGACACATGGGATGGCGCATGTCGACAGCTGGATTATTGGTTGTGCGTCGCGACGCAGAGGATGTTGCGCATCGCGACGCGTGGACAGAAACTTTCCAATTTTGCTCTTTTTGATCTGAATTTTTCGTTTTAGTCCCGATTCGATTCCAATTAGTTCCGAAACATTATTTATCTGCAAAATAACACAAAACACATAAAAATATTCACAATACCCGAGAAACTATACAAAATATTAAGTAAAAATGGCGATAAATATTGATATATTTTCCGCTTATCACACCCTCAAACCTAACATTTTTCTTGTCCACGAGCAAAACAACAAAATAAAATACAATAAATACTTAAATTAATCTAAGCCACTTTCGTAGGGATCAAGTTGCATTTAGCGTATGCAACAAGCCTTTAAAACCCTAGGTGTCCATAGTGGATGAGTTATAGTCTCGTGAAGGCTTACAGTGACGATACCCACATACGTCAATCAAATGTACAATCAAACACACAAAACAAGTTAGTGACTAAACAAGTGAAATTCTTATCCAAGTTAATAGTTGTTTTCCTTTCTTTCTAAATTACCAAATAAGTAAATTCTATGATTATTTTTACCATTCTCCATATACACAATTAACAAGGTATTAATCAATTCATTGTGCATACAATATTCATAAGTGTAGTTGAAAAAAGAGTAATATTTTTTCCTAAAGTTATATTAGAATTCACACCTTTTTGGCAATGGAATTTATATTTATATTTTTTATTTACAACATCTTCAATCATTGTAGCGAGCTTTGGGCCAGTGACTCCCAAACCGGTTGGCTTTAGGGCACTAGGTGTTAAGACACCCCTACGGACTTAATTACTCGGATCTCAGATGTTAAAATCTCTACCATTTGACGTGAATAATCAATGCTTACTGAAGCAAGATGTCCGGTTACTAAGTAGAAACTTTATTTTATTAACTCAGGCTTTTACCGTTTGACGAGAACAATCACTGCTTACCGAGGCAAGACGTCTGGTTACTAAGTAAAAGCATTGTTAATTATTTATATACACATTTTTTTATTTTTTTTATTTTGTTTTTTTTTTGAAATTCCATTGCTTTTAGGTGCTACTTCCAACAAACTAGAGCACTAAATATTACAAACTTTTCACTTACAACCCATGTGCATATGTTACCATGTATGTTGATAATACCTGTCAAATGATCAAATAAGGATCAAATTTAGTCAATTTTATGGAGAATTTATAAATTTAAATAATTCAAAAAGAAATAAACAAAAATTAACTTGTTACGAAATAAGTTGAGATACGTCTCAAGAGTGGAAACTCCTTACCCAACTATCTCAAAACAATTCCACTTGGTTAGTTAAGTTAAAAAAATCAAAATTATTATTATTATTATTATTATTATTATTATTATTTAGTATTTTTTTTTTGAATTTTTGACTAAAAACCAAGCAAAAACAACACAACGAAAAAAAAATACTAGTCAACTATTCCCTTCCCCCAAACCTAATTGAGACATTGTCCCCAATGTCTAAAAAGAAGAAGAAAAGTTTAGAAGACAATACCTGGTTAGCGTGGAATTGTATATTTAAAAATAAAACTAAAGGTTAAGATCCAAATTTATCCGATGCTTCTTACCACGATCATTATCAGACCAGTTTATCTTGGAAAGGATATGGTCAATTTTTGGTTCAAAGGCTAAGAGTTGGTCAATTAAATCATTGGTTGTTCTGGCAGTGAAGAGGATATCTTTTACGGGTTTTGAAAGGAACCCATTTCTCCGGTCATCTTCAAGAAACACACAAAAATTCAAAAAATACATCAACATTAAACAGTCCAATTGGTTTCTGGTGTATGTTCAAGTTCTCCCAAGATATCACTGTAAAAATTTCCTCCATCGTACCCAAGCCACCTGGCAAAGCAATAAAAGCATCAGCACGGTTAATCATTTCAACAAGTCGTTCAGACATACCTGGCACGATGCATTCTTCTCCGTTTGATTGTCCTATAAGATTTGCGTCCGCCAAAGGTTTTGGGATAATTCTCAAAACTTGACTAGCTCCTTCTTGTACGGCCCTTGAAACATACCCCATCAGTCCAAGATTGCCACCGCCATATACTAAGTGCATATTTCTTTCAGCTATGACTTTACCCAATTCTTGTGCTGCCTCAATAAATTCTGGTTTAGATCCAGAACTAGTCCCATAAAACACACAGATGTTAATGACTCGTCTTCTTGAAGTTGCTTCCATTTTTTTTTACTATCTCTCTAATCTGGATGTGTTGAAGTGAGTAATGATGAGCTGAATTTATAGATCCTGAAAAAGGGAGAGTAATAATAGCACTAGTACCTGCCAAATGACAATTATTAGCTAAACAGTAAAATAAATCGTGAATGTCAAAAAGTATGGATCTTGTCGGTAAAAATGAAAGAAAATAACAAAACAAATCATAATTATTTGTTAAAGACAAAGAAATCAAAATTATGTACATGTAGTAACGGCTTGAATGACATCTATGTGTCAGGGACAAGCTTCCCATCCATTTTTCTTATAAATTGGCAAACATGATCTTTTAAAGTCAGATTCCCAAGACTTAATTGTTGTCTTTCTCTTCGAAACTATTTATGTAAATTACGAATCGCGTGATACACATATCCACTCGGATGCGTCTCAAGATTCAATGATATGTCATCTAAAGACTCCTTACTCACGCCATCCCTAATGAATTTTATTTTATCTTTGCGGTTATCAAACACCATTCCTAAGGAACGACAACGAGTATTGCATGTACAACGTGCATATTTATAGAAAACACCTAATCGTTTAGCTCTTCTTTTCTTAGCATAGGTGCTTCTTCTTAAACCAAGCAGAAATGAAATAAAAGAGTTAGATGACTCACCTGCCAATCAGACTCGTACTTTAATTATCCAACGAATGTCAATAGGAATACCTTTGATCATCAGAAGTCTCATTCTTTTAATGCGTGCTTTGTAGACTTTCATCAGAGAGTTTTGAGGGAGAGAAGGAAAATGCTTGTGAAGTTTTACGAGAACGTCTTCCATCATGTATGTGAATTTTCCTACAAAAATTAAATACACAAAATAAAACACACCAATCTCAATATATACACAAATTTCATGGGTTGCCTCCCTACTAGCGCTAAGTTTAACGTCGTCAACTAGACATGATTGCCCGAACATTAAGCTGGATCGGAAAGTGTGAGACTATTTTTTTATCGCTCAAATGATTCTCCCCAATATTGCTTGACAAGTTGGCTATTGAACCTGAATATGTTATTGGAGTTGGGGTTATGTATCTCAACTACACCGTAGGGTAACACTTGGGTAATCACAAATGGACCTGACCATCGTGATTTCAGCTTGCCAGGGAAAAGTTTCAACCTTGAGTTATATAACAACACATGTTGCCCTGGTTCTAGTTGTCTTCGCACTATTTTTTTTATCATGCCACTTTTTGTTCTTTTCTTTATACAGTTTGTCATTCTCATAAGCATAGAGGCGAAATTCTTCCAATATATTTAGTTGGTGGAGCCGTTTCTCTCCTACTGCTTGCAGATCAAAATTTAGCTTCTTCAGTGCCCAGTACGATTTATGTTCAAGCTCCACAGGCAAATGGCATGCTTTCCCAAACACCATTCGATATGGGGACATTCCAATGGGTGTCTTGTAAGCTATCCGGTAGGCCCATAATGCGTCATCTAATTTTGTAGACCAGTCCCTCATTGTTGACCCAACATTTCTCTCTAAGATTCTTTTGATTTCTCTGTTTGAAACTTCAACCTAACCACTTGACTGCGGATGGTAACAATGGAAACTTTGTGAGTAACTCCGTATTTTGATAGGAGTGCATCGAAGTATCTATTGTAAAAGTGTGTGCCACAATCATTGATGATTGCCCGAGGTGTTCCGAAGCGAGTGAAAATATTATTTTGAGGAATTTTAACACAACTTTAGAGTCATTTGATGGTAGTGTTGTTGCTTCAATCCATTTGGAGACGTAGTCTACTACAACCAGAATGTACGTGTTCCCATAAAATCAATCCCTCATATATCAAATATCTCCACTTCGAGAATGCTTTGAAGAGGTCCTTCATTTCTCCTCGAAATATTTCTCGTTCTCTGGCACCTATCACATTGAAGAATGAATAAGTGAGCATATTTAAACAAAGTGGGCCAGAATAAAACTAATTGTAGGACTTTGGCTACAGATTTATCTCCGTTGAAGTGTCCGCCATATGGTGATGAATGACGATGTTGCAGGACACTATTGATCTCCTCATGTGGTACACAACATCGTAATAAATTATTTGCACAACGTTTGAATAAGTACGACTCATCCCAGACATAGTGCTTGACTTCTTTGAATAGTTTATTATGTTGCTGATGTGTCCATTCAAATGGTCATTTCCCCGATACTATGTAGTTTACATAGTCAGCGTACCATGGAACTTCTTGTTGCTTGATGGCAAACAACTATTCATCTGGAAAAGTTTCTTTGATTATCAGCTCAGTGCCATTTTTATCTCCATTCTCTAGCCTCGATAAGTGATATGCCACCTGATTTTCTGTCCTTTTCTTGTCTCGGATCTCCACATCAAATTCTTACAGTAGAAGCACCCAACGAATCAATATGGGCTTGGCATTTTTCTTCGCGATCAGGTATTTGATTACTGAATTATCTGTGTAGACCACCACTTTGGGACCCAGCAGATAGGAGCATAATTTATCAAAAGCAAACACAACTACGAGCAATTCCTTTTCAGTTGTTGTGTAGTTGAGTTGTGCTTTATTTAAAGTTTTGCTGGCCTAGTAAATGGTGTGAAAACTTTTAACCTTACGTTATCCCAAAACTACACTTACAGAAAAATCATTGGCATCACACATCACTTCAAATGGAAGCATCCAATCTGGTGCTACTATGATGGGGCCATAGACCAGCTTCTGTTTCAAGATCTCAAAAGCATGGTAGCATTCTTTGGTGAAGTGGAATGACACATCTTTCTCCAGCAGATTGCATAATGGTTTAGCAATCTTAGATAAGTCTTTGATAAATCTCCTGTAAAATCATGCATGCCAGAGAAAACTTCGAATCCCTTTGACGGATGATGGTGGAGGTAATTTTTCTATTATCTCGACCTTTACTTTGTCTACCTCAATTTTTTTCTGCGAGATTCGATGTCCCAGGACAATGCCTTCCTGCACCATGAAGTGGCATTTCTCCGAGTTGAGTACCAAGTTGATATCTTCACATCTTTGTAGCACCTTTTTTCCATATTTTACAAGCAATGGTCGAATGAGTCTCTAAATACTGAGAAGTCATCCATGAAGACTTCCATGTTTTATTCTATCATGTCTGAAAAGATAGCC
The DNA here is from genome assembly GCA_019454045.1 of Zanthoxylum bungeanum. Classification (NCBI taxonomy): domain Eukaryota; kingdom Viridiplantae; phylum Streptophyta; class Magnoliopsida; order Sapindales; family Rutaceae; genus Zanthoxylum; species Zanthoxylum bungeanum. Next base: position 9,043 of record SKCR01027995.1, read on the forward strand.
ATCATGCAATATTGAAATGTGGTAGGAGCATTACAGAGTCCAAATGGCATCATGCGGAAAGAAAAAGTACCATACGGGCATGTAAAAGTGGTTTTCTTATGATCTTATAGGGCGATGAAAAATTGATTGTATCATGAGTATCCATCCAGAAAACAGTATAATTCATGTCCCGCCATTCAGTCTAGCATCTGGTCAATGAATGGTAGCGGGAAATGATCCTTCCGTGTTGCTTTGTTCAGTTTCCTGTAGTCCATACACACTCTCCATCCAGTCACTGTCCTTATTGGAATCGGCTCATTCTTTTCATTGGTGACTACAGTCATTCCTCATTTCTTGGGTACACATTGCATAGGACTCACCCAAGAGCTGTCAGAGATGGGGTAGATGATGCCAGCATCCAACCATTTGATGATTTCTTTCTTTACTACTTCTTTCATGATTGGATTCAGTCTCTGTTGATGCTCCACTGTGGCTTTGTATTCATCGTTCATCAGGATTTTATGCATGCAAAATGATGGACTGATGCCTCAAATGTCTGCTATAGTCCAGCCAATAGCTCTTTTGTGCTCGCGTAGCACTCTCAACAACTTATCTTCCTGCACCCATGTTAGCGACAAAGAAATAATCACAGGTAAATCAGAAGAGTTTTCCAAGTATGCATACCTGAGATGGTTTGAAAGAGGCTTTAGTTCCAGTTGCGGTGGTTCTTCAATCGAGGGCTTGATTCGCTCCTTTTTCGATAGTTCCAAGCTTTCCACATGTGGTGTCGATCTGAAGCGAGAAGCTTCATCAAGATAGTTGATACATTCCAGAATCTCATCATCTAATACTATGTCAGTCATGTTGGTGATGTATGCTTCAAGTTTGTTAGTGGAAAGTTGCATTGCATCTATGTTCTGGATGATACTATCTATTATATCAAGTCTGAAACATTCCTCCTCATTTTCTTCATTCGGGAATTATAGCCAAGAATGGTCTCCTGAGGATGATGGGTACGTATTTGTCTTCCTCCATGTCAAGGACAATGAAATGTGCTGGGAAAATGAATTTGCCGAATTTGACAAGAACATCTTCAACTACACCTCTCGAAAATATGAGTGATCTATCAGCAAGCTGCAGAGTGACTGAGGTGGGCTTTGCTTCTCCAAGCTGTAGTTTCCTGTAAATAGACAATGGCATCAAGTTAATATTAACCCATAAATCACACAAATACTTACTGAAGTAATGTTCTCCTATGGTTCAATGGATGGTGAAACTGCCAGGATCTTTCAACTTATGGGAAGCTTCCTCTGAATGATGGCGCTGCATTCTTCTGTCAATGCTACAGTCTCGTAATCTCCCAATCTCCGCATTCGTGACATAATATCTTCATGAATTTGACATAACTGGGCATCTGCTCCAACACTTCTGCAAATGGAATGTCGATATGTAGCTTTTTGAAGATTTCCAAGAATTGAGCAAACTGCTTGTCGAGTTTGTGTTCTGGAGACACTGTGGAAAAGGTGGAGGTGGAGTAAATCTTTCTCGATCATTTTCTATTGCCTCTTTTTCCTCTATCTGTGGATCTGATTCGTTGCTTTCTTTTGGAACTTCCTCAGTAGATGCATTGACTCCAACATATTTTTGATTTCAGTGCCGCTTTTCAAAGTGATGGCTTGGCATTACTCCTTCCCTCTGTTCCTTGGATTTGGTTCTGTGTTGCTAGAAAAGGTACCTTGCGGTCTGTAACTCTGGGCATTGGCCAGTTGTCCTATTTGATTCTCCAGTCTCTTCAAAGATGCTTGCATGAGGGAAGCAGGGTTTATCGCTATGCCTATGATGTTCGGCGGCCACGACACTGTTGGGCTCGCAGCCTATAGAGAGTACTGAGTAGCCAGCAGTGGACTAAACCGGAGAATAAAAGAGTCGCCACTGAATGTGAACTGGGAAAATATTTAAGGCCGCACTCACCCCTCACAAGGGAAGACCTTAAACCGTTGGGTTCGGAATGGTCCCTTACTTATGCCAGTATAATGGACGGGTTGACACAATGGTATAGCCAAGTCTTATGCAGTTCATGCAATAAAAGCGAATAAAAATGAAATTACATACCCAAGCAAACAATAATCACAATAACATAATTTGAACAAGCATATCAAATTAAGAATTAAAAGATGCGGTAACGAAAACTATAATAAACAAAGATAAGCGGGAAAAGCATCGATAAATAAATAGAAAACAAAAAGGGGTTAATCACGCATATATGAATATTTCCCGAGTGGTACGTGGAGATGTATCCCAAGAACAGACCGCACTACCGTCCATTCAGATTCGGCTACGGAATTTATGTCTGGGTTTCCATCCGATATACCGCAAGGGATAATAAAAACATAACCATCAATGCAATGTAAACGGTCATAAAAATGTGAAATAATAAAATAACAATAAAAAGTACATAGACAAAAAGCTAAATAGCAAAAATAAATGCGGAATAATAAAATAACGATGAAAGTGAATAAATAAATAAATAAAAAGATAAATAACACTAAATAGATAAAAAAAAAAACAAATAATAAAATGCCGAAGAATAAAAAAATAATGTGACCAGAAATGTGGTCGTCTTTGATGTAGGGCTTCGCATACACACGTCTAGCCAGGCATGCCATGTCCGGAACTATAAAATAAATATGATAAAGGGAGCCCTCAGGTCTTACCTTTTAAGTTGTTTTCTTGGAAGTGCATTAGGCCGTTGCCAGAAGGATCGCTGGTTCGCTATTTCTGCTTACTATTTTGTTGTTTTCTGGTTGCTATTTTTGTTGTTTCGCTGGTTGCTATTTTTTCTGTTTCGCAGGTTTCTATTTTTGGCTGTGTTTTTGTTGTTTTTGGGTTGTTTTTAGTTGTTTTTTGCTGCTGTTTTGGTTATTTTGGCTGCTGTTTTTGGGTTATTTTGGCTGCTATTTTTTGTGGTGGTTTGGTTGCTATTTTTTGATGTATTTGGCCTGCTGTTTTGGTTGTATTTTCACGATGATTTGGCTGCTGTTTTAGTTGCTGTTTTCATGGTGATTGGGCTGCTTTTGGCTGGTTGTTTGGTCACTGTTTTGGCATTTTTTGGGCTGTTTTTGGCTGGTTGTTTGGTCGCTGTCTTGGTGTTGTTTGTTTGGTGGCGAGCTGCTGTTGTTGGCTCGGTTTTGTGCTGTTTTGTTATGGTTTCGGTTTTGGCTATTTGTTGTGGTTGTTTCGGTAATGGCTTAAGGTTTGTTGTTTTGTTGTTTCGGTGGTGGCTCTAGGGTTTTTTGTTTGTGTTTGCCGTGTGAAGCCTCAAGAGAGTGTCACCCTTAGGGTTGGTCAAGTCTCCTTTTTATAATGTAATGGGATCTCTAAATCATGGAAATAAATCAAGCAAATTTGGGAGATATTTTCTTAATTTATTTAGGGAACAAAATCTCTAAATTTGGTGAGGATGAGATTTAATATCTTGTTAAATTGGAAAGTGATTTGAGGGATTTTTAAAATGTGTTTTGCATGGGATTTCTTTTATTTGGGAAGGCTTGGGCATGCATGGGCTTTATGAGGGCCTTGGGCGTGTGCTGCATGGATTGGCTTTCATGGGTTGCAGGGGTTTTGGGCCCAGGCTAAGGTTTGAAAAAGAAACTGACTGAGCGAGTTTGAATCCAATGAGGTGCTAATTTTAGAGTTTTTCCTTCCGGCATTTATTTCCCGCGACTTCCGCAACTTTTCAGGTAGTGCCTCCATATGAGGCTCATCATTGGGCTTCATGCAAAAATGCAGTGTCTACAGTCGCCCCCACTTTGATGGGGCTTATGCAGTGTGTGACAGTGACAACCCTATCAAAGTAATGCATGTATTTTTTACCTACATGGTTCATCGGCAATTACCGAACTTACCTGTTGTTTCGCTTCGATCTCTAAGTTGGGTTGGTGGAGAGGTGCTTCGAACCCTGAGTCTTGTTCCCGAACCATCGAGTGTGAGATGGTTCATTCCCGAACCATTCCGAGTGTGAGATGGTTAATTTCCAAACCATTGCTGATGTGAGATGGTTCATTCCTAAACTGTTCCTAGTTGAGTTGATGGCGAGGTGCCCCGACCTCTGGGTCTTGTTCCCGAACCACTGAGTGTGAGATGCTTTGATCTCTAGTTTTGTTCCCGAACTGAATTGAGTTGATGGTGAGGTGTTTCAACCCCTGGGTTTTGTTCCCGAACCACCGAGTGTGAGATGCTTTGATCTCTGGGTTTTGTTCCCGAACTAAGTTGAGTTGATGGCGAGGTGCTTTGACCCCTGGTTTTGTTCCCGAACCACCGAGTGTGAGATGCTTTGATCTTTGGGTTTTGTTCCCGAACTGAGTTGAGTTCATGGCGAGGTGTTTTGAACCCTGGGTTTTGTTCCCGAACCACCGAGTGTGAATGGTTTGATCTCTGGGTTTTGTTCCCGAACCACCGAGTGTGAGATGCTTTGATCTCTGGGTTTTGTTCCCGAACTGAATTGATTTGATGGCGAGGTGCTTTGACCCCTGGGTTTTGTTCCTGAACCACCGAGTGTGAGATGCTTTGATCTCTGGTTTTTGTTCCTGAACTGAATTGAGTTGATGGTGAGGTGTTTTGACCTCTGGGTTTTATTCCCGAACCACCGAGTGCGAGATGCTTTGATCTTTTGGTTTTTTTTCCCGAACTGAATTGAGTTGATGGCGAGGTACTTTGACCCCTGGGTTTTGTTCCCAAACCACCGATTGTGAGATGATTTGATCTCTTGGTTCTGTTCCCGAACTGTTCCTATTTGAGCTGATGGTGAGGTGCTTCAACCCCTGGGTTTTGTTCCCGAACCACTGAGTATGAGATGATTCGATCTCTGGGCTTTATTCCGAACTGTGCTGAGTAATGGTGTTTTGTCCACATGTGTGGCTTTTCGATCCACTGGGGAGTTTTTCTATGATGATGAGGTGCTTTGACCTCCAAACTATTGATAATGCAGGCCTTGACCTTGGGATTAATTCCTAAAACTATTGATACTTTGGGTGGTGAGACACTTCGCCCCTCTGTTTGTCCTCATTCTCGAGAAGTTGCTCGTCCTCGCCGCTTTTTCTTTTTCTTCAAAGCCTGTGAACACAAAACAAAAATCGTGTGTATGTGACGTGTATGCATGGATGCATTTCCTATTTCGATGGGTTTTCTTTGTCCTATTGGCTTGATGTTATCATTGGTTGGCCTTCCTTGCGCTCTTTGGTGCCCTTTGCCTATAAAAGTCTTTGGTCGCCCTCTGGGCCTGCTTACAGTTTCTTTATGCCAATTCTCCTATAGTGATTGCTCAATTTTGTTTGGTCTCATGGCTCAAGATCCCGTTGTGTCCCTTATTCGCGGGGTGGTAGACTGGTCGCCCCCATACTTGGTTTAGCTTTCTGCTCTCCGCTACCTACACCGGGTCAATGTGGGTTACGCCTTTTTGAAAGTGGCCTTATCCTTTTGGGATATTGAAAAACATGTCTTCCGATTCCTATATTTCGAAATAGGTCGTCTCCCTGAAATTGGACTCCATTGTCCGTCACTATGTGATGTGGCATTCCATATCGACATATTATATTACGGGCTATGAAATAGTCCCAATAGTTATTCATATTATTGTCCTCAAAGTATGCCCAGTAGTGAAACCAGAGAACCTTTAAAACACTCAATGTAACTCAAATCCAAGTCGTTGAATAAATCATCTAAGTCAGACTCACAGTGTGTGTGTGTAAAGGTTCATTTACAGCCCGGTTCCCAAGTAAGCCAACTCAATGATTTCGTTTCAAAAATTGGGATCGATGGGTCTAACCAACCTAGATATCTCAATTATGCTCTGCAACTGCTTTTTATGTGCTCAATATGGTATGATTTTCTTTTTTCTTTTCTTTTGTCTTTTTTTTTTTTCAACACACCTACCCTTTAAGGAAGCATTTCTCCTCATAGTGGTCCTAATAGTCGCACATAGGTAGCTTCACGCTTATCGGTTATAGGTGGTTTAATTTTTTCCTTTAGAGACTTTTCTTTTATTTTCAACCATACCATACATCATAACACAAGCAAATCAGGATAGATATCTAAGCAAACGGTCATTCATCGACCTGCAATTTCTTCAACTAGTCATCTTGTCAACTACTCAGGTTTTCACTGCTAAAAACCTATAATTAAGTGCTTACGAGTCTAACATAGATCAACTACTCAAAATATCAGATAAAAGTACATCAAGAACTTATCGTTTCTAAGATTTCATCCTAAAACAATCAATTTCATCATCGGACACATGCTTAACTATTCAGGACTAACAGGAAAAGACTCGAACAAGTAAGCAAAATCAATGTCTTTATGATTAATAAATGCATGATTACAATCAAAATAAATCAGGAAAATAAATATCTTCATAATTTGCAGCCTTGTTTTATTCCGTCTTCTTGCTTTTTTGGGCGTTAGATGCAGTAGTTCTTCTTCCCATTTTCCTCTTTTGCAACCTCCTCTTTGTCACTGCTCAAGAAGTTTTCCAAGAAATCTCTCCCATACTCTGTTTTTTCTTCACTACTGTTATCCCATATCCCCATGCAGGAAGCTTGGTGGTTGAAAGTTTGGAGGACAAAGCTTTCGGGCAGGCCAGAGTTGATCATGTAGGTGGGTGGTGGAACGGAGTGATAGTTGGGTAGATGGTTTCTGTGTGTGTTGGGTTACTCTTTTTCTGGGCCGAGTATCTTATGGGTGTCAATGAGGTCTTGGATCTCATGCCTAAGGCGAGGGCAGTTGTCAGTTTCGTGGCCTTTTTGCTGATGGAAGTGACAGTATAGGTTTAGGTCGAAGTAGTGTGGCACAGGTTTTAGAATTGGTTTGGGTTCCAAAGGTTTTATGAGTTCTTGCCTCTTCAGCTTTTCAAACACCTTTGACAAAGGTCTACCAAGATTGGAGAATTGCATGTCTGATGGCGGCGACCTCAGTAGGAGCAGACTTGGCCTCTGAAGGCCCCCCAATGGTCTTTCTATTTTGGCCATAAAACTTCATGTTCTCGGCTTCATCTTCCTCGATATCCATGACAGTTTCTCTTAACTGTCGAAAGTCACTAATCATGGAGGTCATCCTCTTCAACTTGTTATAAATGGAGGGCTTGGTGCCCTTAATGATCATCTTGATCTTGTCCTTCTCCGAGGTCTGTGTCTGCATCTTCAAGAGCTGGCTTCTCTAGCTATCCACATAATCTTTGAAGCTCTCATCTAGCTTCTGTTTAGTGTTTTCCAAGTCACAGAGCGACAAGTCTATCTCTAAATCTGTGACATATTGGTTCAGAAAGGCCTCCGCTAATGCCCTCTAGTCATCCCTGACTTTTCTCTCCAAGCAATGATACCATACTACGGGAGCCCATTTCTGTGACATCCTGAACATCTTCTGCACCTGACGTTCGACAAACCCACTGAACTCATCACTGAAATATATTGTCGGAGATGGACCCTAGGATCTCTGTTCCCGTTGAACTTGGCCATGTCAGGCATGTTAAACTGGGGAGGCATCTGTTCTTCAAAAGTCATTGCATCATAGTCTAACAGATCTTCGTGTTTTCCCTTCATTTTTTGGGTAACTAACTCTACTTGTTCTCTGAGTTTCTGTAATTCCGCCTGAGACCCGGCTATCCTTCTTGCGGTATACTTAGCTATGTCATCATCAAAATAGGGATTTCTTCGCTCACCCTATTCAGGGGCACCTCACGTCTTCCATCCTCGTTGTTTTCTATTCCTACTGGGCGGGGTACTGTCAAATTGGTCATAGTGTTGGTCAAAGCTTGTAGTTGCTCGGTAATTTTGGTGATGTTGGTCTCCAATTGATCCACGCGGGAACTTTCACTGTCTGATGCATCCATAGTTGTTAATCTTTTCTTAATAAGTCTTCATTCTTCTCTAACCCAACAGATATCTATGATGGCTTTTAGACAAAGGGGTTAACATGATGAATGTATGTGTGCGATGCATGAGATACATATGGTTATTGATGGCTTTTAAGATGAGGGATCAGCATGATGCGTGTATGCATGCGATGCATGAAATATATGAGATGCGTGAGATGCATGTGGTTATCAAAACAACATATATCCTTCCGACCTTATTCCTCCCATACTCGTGGTAAGTCCATTTCTGCCCAAGGTATGGCTCATTTTATGCACCAATGTGGGGTACACAAAATCGTTCTCTCCTACGCTACATGGGTGAACCTTGGCTACCTCAGTTCCTTTTCATCAGTAACAGACAAAGACCACCCATTTACAAGATTGACGAAACCTATTATGGGGATCGTACCATTGTCTAGAAACGATGAATTGGGCCCTTGGTAATCACGGTTGTGGCGGGGATGGACTTGAAGATATCCAAAAGTATACAAATATGCCATAATAAGGCGTATCCTTCCTGGATGAAAGCCAGTGCGGATATCAGACTCATGCATCTGGCATATTCGGATCATGTTTGGACCTTCTAAGCCCATCAAGGTTTTCATACAAGTTGGCCCATTATCATTTTAAAGTGTTCAATCAGATTATCGCGAGGTGTAAACTTGTCCTAGTTGAAAAGGCCCAACTGGTTTACACTTTTGCGATAAGGTGGCTAAACAACTTCAAATGATATGGGGCCCAAACACAAGGTGGCCCATCGTCATTTTGAAAACTTTTGGCTCAATCGTCATAAGATACAAACTCGTCCTAGTTTAAGTGGCCCAACAAGTCCATATCCTATGACAATAGGCCCAAATGGATCAGATGATAATGGTCCCAGACACAAGCATAGAGGTAGCTTCTATAGGACATATAACTATGGTTCATATGTGGGCTTATAATGGTATGGATAAAGGCTCCCGCCGGCGAAGGTTTGCTCAAAACTAGGTCTCCCCACTCAAGGGTTCGAGCGACCAAGTGAGCGCGCCTTTTTTATACCCTAGGGTACGTTCCAACGAGTGATGGTCATCACATAACGATCTACCACCTTGAGTGAAAGCGACTTCACGATACATGACGCCATCGGGGTAAAAAGGTATGCAAACTATATGAGACTTGGGTAGCCAAAGCCAAAGCCACGGACACTACAAGGCATTATTTCGGGGCCGATTCTCTATCCCCAGTGGAGTCGCCATCTGTTGGAGCGAAGCGGGGTTTACCGCTATGCCTATGATGTTCGGCGACCACGACACTGTTGGGCTCACAGCCCGTAGAGAGTACGGAGTAGCCCGCGGGGAACTAAACCAGAGAATAAAATAGTCGCCACTGAGTGTGAACTGGGAAAAGATTTAAGGCCGCACTCACCCCTCACAAGGGAAGACCTCAAACCGTTGGGTTCGGAATGGTCCCTTACTTATGTCAATATAATGGACGGGTTCACACAATGGTATAACCAAGTCTTATGCAGATCATGCAATAAAAGCGAATAAAAAATGAAATAACATACCTAAGCAAACAATAATCACAATAACATAGTTCGAACAAGCATATTAAATTAAGAAGTAAAAGATGCGGTAACGAAAACTATAATAAACAAAGATAAGCGGGAAAAGCATCGATAAATATTTAGCAAAAAAAAAGGGGTTAATCACGCATATATGAATATTTCCCGAGTGGTACGTGGAGTTGTATCCCAAGTACAGACCGCACTACCGTCCATTCGGATTCGGCTACGAAATTTACATTTGGGTTTCCATCTGTTATACCGCAAGGGATAATAACACACATAACCATCAATGCAATGTAAACGGTCATAAAAAATAAAATAATAAAATAACAATAAAAGTAAATAGACAAAAAGCTAAATAGCAAAAATAAATACGGAATAATAAAATAACGATGAAAGTGAATAAATAAATAAAAAGATAAATAACACTAAATAGATAAAAAAAAAACAAATAATAAAATGCCGAATAAGAAAAAAATAATGTGACTAGAAATTTAGTCGTCTTTGATGTAGGGCTTCGCATACCCGGCTGGACGTATTTCACGTCCAGCCAGGCATGCCGTGTCCGGAACTATAAAATAAATATGATAAAGGGTGCCATCAGGTCTTACCTTTTAAGTTGCTTTCTTGGAAGTGCATTAGGTCGTTGCCGGAAGGATCGCTGTTCGCTGTTTCTGCTTGTTGTTTCGATGTTTTTGATTATTATTTTGCTGTATTTTGGTTGATGTTTTGCTATTTATGGTTGCTATTTTTGCTGTTTCGCTGGTTGTTATTTTTGCTATTTCGCTGGTTGCTGTTTTTGGTTGTTTTTTGCTGTTGTTTTGGTTGTTTTTTGGGTGCTGTTTTTAGTTGTTTTTGGCTACTATTTTGGTTGTTTTTTGCTACTGTTTTGGTTGTTTTTTGGGTGCTATTTTTGGGTTCTGTTTTGGTTGTTTTTGGCTGATATTTTTTGGGTTAATTTGGCTACTATTTTTTTTTCTGGTTTAGCTGCTGTTTTTTGGTATTTTTGGGCTGCTATTTTGGTTGACGTTTTCACGGTGATTTAGCTGCTGTTTTGGTTGCTGTTTTCATGGTGATTGGGCTTCTTTTGGCTGGTTGTTTGGCCACTATTTTTTTGTGTTGTTTGTTCGGTGGTGAGCTGCTGTTGTTGGCTCGGTTTTGTGCTATTTTGTTGTGGATTCGGTTTTGGCTATTTGTTGTGGTTGTTTCGGTAATGGCTTAAGGTTTGTTGTTTTGTTGTTTTGTTGTTTCGGTGGTGGCTCTAGGGTTTGTTGTTTGTGTTTGCCGTGTGAAGCCTCAAGAAAGTGTCCCCCTATGGTTGGTCAAGTCTCCTTTTTATAATGACATGAGATCTCTAAATCATGGAAATAAATCAAGCAAATTTGGGAGATATTTTCTTAATTTATTTAGGGAACAAAATCTCTAAATTTGGTGAGGATGGGATTTCATATCTTGTTAAATTGGAAGGTGATTTGAGGGATTTTTTACATGTGTTTTGCATGTGATTTCTTTTATTTGGGAAGTCTTCGGCGTGTATGGGCTTTGTGTGGGCCTTGGGCATGTGCTGTATCGATTGGATTTCAGGGTTGCAGGGGTTTTGGGCCGAGGCTAAGGTTTGAAACAGAAACTGACTGAGCGAGTTTGAATCCAATGAGGTGCTAATTTTTTAGTTTTTCATTCCGGCATTCGTTTCCCGCGACTTCCGCAACTTTTCAGATAGTGCCTCCATACGAGGCTCACCATTTGGCTTCATGTAAAAATACAGTGTCTACAATGCTGCTTGATTTTAAACCATAGCTGCTAAAGCGTCGTATTTTGTTTCTTTCTTTTTCATCTGGGCAAACACTTTTGCTATTCCTGATTCTTTTTCATATTCCTGGCCTTTATTCTTCTGTTAGAATCCGGGTGGTGGATTTTTCTTTTGCCCTGAAGTGTTGCTCCATGCGAAATTGGGATGATTCCTCCAAACTGGGTTGTAGGTATTGGAATATGGTTTGTTTCCCTGTCTGTTGAAGTTACTGACATAGTTCACAGTCTCATCATGTTGGTTGTAAGATTATGCCTCTGGTGCTCCTCCATATGGTGAACTTGTGGATCCAGCGTTAACCTTTATGCTAAGAGTTTCCGGACATTTGCATATCTGATCCAGCTTGGCATTCATAGCTGTATTGTCTCTTACTACGTGGATTCCTACTATTTGATGGATCATGCTTCTCTCTGTTGGCCACAAGGAATTGTTGTTGGGCATTTCTTCAATTAAGTCTCAGGCATGATCTTATCCTTTTGCCATTAATGCTCTTCCAGCAGAAGCATCTATTGTAGTTCTCATTAGTCTAGAAAGTCCATTGTAGAAGGTTTGGACTTGTAGCCACTTTGCAATCTCATGGTGAGGACATTTTCGGAGCAATTCCTTGTAATTTTCCCATGTTTCGCAGAGGGATTCTGAGTCATGTTGCACAAAGGATGTAATGTCATTTCTCAATTTTTCTGTTCTGGCTGGGGGAAAGTATTTTGCAAGGAATTTGGTGGCAAGAGTGTTCCAAGTTGTGATGGAACCTGCTAATAGTGAATGGAGCCAAGCCTTAGCTCTGTCTTTCAAAGAATATTGGAACACACGCAGACGTATTGCTTTTTCTGCCACTCGATTGTAATTGAATGTGCCACAAACTTCCTTACTGATGTGGCCATTAGGATCTTCAGTTGCACTTCCTCCGAACTGGACTGATTGTTGTATCATCTGAATGCATGTTTTGATGTCACACGCATTTGCAGGTAAGAGAGGAAATACAATACATGATATGAAGCCGTCAACCACCAGAATTGTTCTGTCTCGAATGGGAATTGGTGGTGCAACTTCCAAAGGTTCAGGTTCTTGATTGTTCATGTTGATCAATGCTTCTTGATCTTCTCGTCTTTTACTTCTCAACTATCTGATTGTTTTTTCAATTTCTAGGTCAAGCGGACGAATTTCAAAGCTTCTGCTTCTTCTTATGTAGTGGTTGAGATCTTGAAACACAAGAAAACAAAAATAATAAGTAAAAATAAATTAGACATAAGTAAAGTATCTAACCCCAAAATTAATAGTAAAAGATAAATAAGTCCCCGGCAACGGCGCAAAAACTTGATCGGCTGAATACACACGCATTACGCAAGCACACGTATCGTTCAAGTAGTATAAAAATATCGATCCAATGAGGACTTAATACATATGCTATCAATTTTATTGAAGTTACAATTCTACAATTATCTAATTAAAATTGTTTGTTCGATGGATGGTGATTTATACTAAAAAACAACGAGTAATTAAAATAGTGCAAAAGTGAATTAAAGGAAAAATAAATATTATAAAACTATCTACGGTTGTGAATCCTTCCAATATTTTTTAAAGATGAAGTGATTATCTTATGTTTGTGTAATATATCAGTTTATTAACCTGGAACACGAAAATATGCAAAAGTCTATTCCGATGGTCAGATACAAACACCCAAAGTAACCTAATTAACTATATTCCTATGTTAACCAAGAAACTCTGAATTCATTAAGATTAAGTTCCAATTATGGTTACCCACGCCCGACAGGTATATTCCTATCCTGGAAGGAAATCTTTCTAAGGTAAGATCGTGAGCTATTGAGTCTAAGGCTGATACCTAAAATTTCTTTTCCAAGTTCATTTTAGGTTTACCATATCAATCTTATTAGTGGCCAGTTAATAAAAAATATTAAGATTAAGACTCAATAAATAAACCAATATATTACCCATGACAGAAAATAACCAACTTATAAACCAGTGATATTGAGATTCATCACAACCCTAGATATTTTATTTAGTTACGACACATATCTAGGACTACTAAAGACTTACATAAATAAAACATTATAAAACAAATTTCAAAATTAAAAAGGTAAAATAAAACAATAAAATAAAATGATGGGGTTAAGGGATCCACTTTTATTACTTCTAATATAGAAATCTCCCTTATTATAATATATAAATTTGCATTATATTACCAACCGACCATATAGGCGGTATCCTGATTAAGTCAGATTATAATTAATTTCAACCGACCATAAAGGCAGAATCTAATTAAGTCAGGTCAAAATTAATTTAATTAAGTCCAACCGACCATAAAGGCGGTATCCCATTAAGTCAGGTTTTAAGATAATTTATATATTATAAATAAGGGAGATTAGTCTAAACTATCATAATAGAAGCATCACATTTTCACCCTAGCAGAAAGAATTTACCTACTAATGCTTTAAGTAAAACACACACAATTTTATTGCTAAAATAAAAATTAAATACAAGAAAGCTGAAAATAAACAAACAAGATACTCTCTTCTTAGTATTCTAAGAAATTCCCCAGAAGAAAGTATTAATTTTCCTTCTGAATTCAGCCTAAATTTATAGGCTCCAAATTCGCCACGCGTCGCGACGTAAAATGCATGCGCGTCGCGACACGTGCTACAATACTATACAAGTGTCGGCAGTTCAATAATTGTCTCGACGTCGCGACGCGTGTTGAAATGCTGACATCATGAAGACGTATGGGATGACGTGTGTCGGCAGCTGGATTATTGGCTGCGCGTCGCGACACATAGGATGTTGCGCGTCACGATGCGTGGATAGAAAATTTCCAATTTTGCCCTTTTTTATCCGAATCTTTCCGTTTTAGTCCCGATTCAATTCCAGTGAGTTCTGAAACTTTATTTATTTGTAAAATAACACAAAACACATAAAAATATTCACAATACCCGAGAAACTATACAACATATTAAGTAAAAAGGACGGTAAATATTGATATATTTTACGCTTATCAATACACAATTTCAAAAAAAAAACAACAATACAGTCTCGGGAATCTGACTTTAAAAGACCATGTTTGCCAATTTATAAGAAAATTGGATGGGAAGTATATCCCCAACCCATAGAGGGCGTTCAAGCTATTACTGGACGTAAAACCATAGGAAGTTGTGATCCACAATCACAACTACCAGTACATATTGTTTCAATTTATTGCTTTGATTTCCTTTCCTTTAAATTACTGTTTTGATTTACTTTAATTTACTGTTTTGCTTTCCTTTATTTATTTTTCCGACAATATCTAAACATTTTTACTTTTACTATATATTTTACTGTTCATATGATAATTGTCATTTTGCAAATACTAGTGTTTTTATTACTCACCATTTTTCAGGATCCATAAATGCAGCTCGTCATTTCTCTCTTCAACACATCTAGGTAAGAGATAATAAAAATTGAGACAACTTCAAGAAGATGAGTCACTAATATCCGTGTGTTTTGTGGAACTAGCTCTGAAACTAAATTAGAATTTGTTGAGGTTGCAATAGAATTGGGTAGAATTATGACGGAAAGAAACATGCACTTAGTATATGGAGGTGGCAATATTGGATTGATGGGATGTGTTTCAAAGTCCATACGAGAAGGTGGCAGTCAAGTTTTGGGGATCATTCCAAAACCTTTTACAGACGGAAAGCTCATCGGAAAATCAAATGGAGAATAATACATTGTCTTAGATATGTCTGAAAGACTTACTGAAATAATTAATCATGCTGACGCTTTGATTGCTTTACCAAGTGGGCTGGGCATACTGGAAGAAATATTCACAGTCGCATCATGGGCGAACTTGAACATTCACCAAAAACTCATTGGACTACTTAATATTGACAATTTTTTTATTTTCTTTTAGTATTTCTTGCGGATGCCAAAAGATTTGGGTTCATTTCGAAACCGGTAAAAGATATCGTCCTAATTGTAAGAAAAGCTGATGAATTAATTGATCAACTCTTAGTTTATGAACCAAAAATCGACTTCATTCTATCCAAGTTGAACTGGTCTGATAATGATCGTGGCAAGAAGCGTAGAGTGGACTTTGATCTTAATCTGTAATTTTTCTTTTAGATAGTCATAAATTCAATTGTGAATTCCACACTAACCAGATGATGTTATTTTTAAACTATGTTTCTTATTATTCTGTCATTGGGGACAATGTCTCAATTTTGTTGTGTTGGGGTTTTAGGCGGCACTTCCGAGTAAACGCAGCGGAACACGGAAAATCAAAATTTTCCGATTTCAATAATTTTTCTTGGGTAATTAAAATAAACTAATTTATTTTCATTACTCAATACTTAAAAAAACTGAAATTTTGCCCAAAAAATCATATTTTTCATTAATTATCGTTTAGCCCCTCAACTTTGTATTTTAATCATTTTTGTCCTAAATTGTCAAATATAATTTTAATTGATTCCAAATCAATCCTAAAATAATTTATACATGTCTTATACATGAAAATACAAATTTCAATTCAAGAAAACAGATTTTTTACATATTGCCGAGAGGTCCCTAAACTTTCAAGAATTTTCAATTTGGTCATTTTAGTTCAAAACATGTCAAGATCAAATCCAATATTTTCCAAATTTAATATACATCATATATACATCAAATTACATCACATATATGAAAAGCCCAAAATTTGGAGAGGGTTATGAACCCTAATTTTATAATTTCCACAAATTGACAAATTAACACCAAATTAATTAAATTCAACACTTTAATTCAATTCCTACCACACCAAACAAGTCTCACCATCATGAAATAACTCAAGAACAATTCTAGGTCATTTATGAGTGGGTAAGTAACTCTAGAATGGCAACAACACCATTAAATGGATAAAAGAATGCAAATAAACTAATTTCATTCATTCTTATTCACATACATGCTTCCATCTTTCAACCAAGTTCCCAACCATCAAAATACATACATAAAAGAGTAGAGAAAAATCTAAGCTACACATATTGAAGCCTAGAGTCATAGAAATATTTTTCATGAAGAAGAAAATAAGAAAAACTTACAAAATTCCTAAGATTTCCAAGCTTTCTTTTCTTTCTTTCTCTTTTTCTCTCAAACTCACTTTGTATTTGATTTTAGGGTTCTTGAATTATGAAATAAAAATGAAAAAGAAGGCTTATATATTTTCCTCCTAATCACCGAAAAAGTGGAAAAAAAATATAAGCTAACTATTTTCCAATTTTTATTTCAATAATTAACTTAATGGAGAATGGTTTAATTAAATTTATGGTATTAATTTATTAAAAAATTTAATGAATATCGCAAATGTACCAATTAAATCATACCAAATTATCCAATAAATATTGGTCATTTCATCCAATAAAAATAGGCCATTTTTCTTACTTGAAAAAAGTAAAAAGATATTTATTATTTAATTAATTTAATTATTTAACATTTAGATAATCAAATAATTAAATACAAATATCTTAAATATATGTATTATATTTACATTAAATAATCCAAATACATATATTAATTATAAATATCCAATATCACAATTTGACATTTAATAAAAGACCGAAATATCCCAATTGCATGTATTTTCGTGTAACCGTTAAACGACTTATAAATAATCCGTATTATTCATAAAAGTTGCCATAGTGCTCTACGAGAATATTTCATTAGTGAGACTCTCTAGGTTCAGGCATATTCGTCACAAAATCCAATTTCTTGTCCATAATCTACACACCCATAAATTATGACGAACATGGATAAACTCTCTGAACCATACAGGTCGATGTCATTGCATACGTATAATCCTTCCATCACAGGTATCCGGATTATCTCAGAGATATAGATATAAACGTCAAATCTCTATAGGTATAATCTCATCAACGATTCTATTGGCAATCTCCTAATAACATTTAGAACTAACTTCTAAAGTGTACCACGAGCCCATGGATTTAACAGATTGCTAATTCCATAATGTATACATATGCTCTATACACAGAACTGATGGATCCTATCTTGTTACGCACAGGATATCATGAGGATCAGTCCACAGCCAACGAACAAGCGAAGCTCTGATCTAAATAGATAGGTGATATAAATATCATCAAAGTGTGGAGGATACCTCATACATCCACAGTGGTACCTCAAGTCGAAGGATCACTATATTCACTCAACCCGAGAAGATTCTTATTGACTTTGGTGTACCATCTATTAAGAATCTTCTGTGAGTCTTTCAGGATTTTTCCGATATAAACAGCTACATTTCTATACGAGTCTCCTGAGGCTCATGATTCATTGAGAAACCATTGAAATCCAATATTCCAATATACGACATGTACCAGTCTCAACGGGTTTACTTACTGACCAAGTAATTGTAAACCTTGACCAGGAACAGTTAAAGAATGATACTGTTATGATACTGCTTAATGTCAGTTGCGACGTTTTTGCAACTGTATTAAAACCAATCACTTTATGGTCATTTAAATCTTTACCATATTAGAAAATAATTCATATTATAGAAATTGTTTATTTTATTCACTAATAAAATATTTACAAGAGTATTTACAGGGAAATACATAAGAAATTGGCACTCAAAGCACCAACGTTAACAAAATCTCCCATTTGCTCTAGTGCCAATATCGATTATATCTAATACCCATCGACTCCACATGCTTATCAAATAACTTCGGAGGTATGACTTTCGTAAGTGGGTCTGCTACATTATCTTCAGGACCTTGCACATAATAATGTCACCTCACGACACAATCTCTCTAATGATGTAGTACTTTCGTTCCATATGCTTTGATTTTTGATGCGCCCTTGGTTCTTTTGCTTGCGCAATGGCACCAGTATTATCACAGTATAACGGAATTAGATTCTCGATACTTGGGACAACTCCCAATTCTGTGATAAATTTCTTAACCCAAACAGCTTCTTTAGAAGCTTTTGAAGCAGCAATATATCCTGTCTTTGTGGTGGAATCGGCTGTAGACCTCTGTTTGGAAATTTTCCAACAAACTGCACCTCTGTTAAGGGTAAATATGAATCCTGATGTAGACTTTCTATCATCGGGATCCGATTGGAAATCAAAATCCCTATACCCATTAACCTGCAGTTCGTTTCCTCCATAAACTTATCCTTGGTACCTTTAAGATACTGCAGGATATGTTTAATGGCCATCCAATGGTCATTTCCTAGATTAGACTGATATCTACTGGTTACACTAACCGCGTAGATAATATCAGACCTCATACATAACATGGCATACATAATGCTACCCAAATATGAAACAAAAGGCTGATTAGACATTCTAATCTTCACATCTTCTGTTTTCGGACACGTCTTCTTCGAAATATGAATGCCATGTCTGAACGGTAATTTGTTGTCTTACAGTTAGCAAAATTGTACCGTTCTAAGATCTTATCTATGTACGTTGATTGGGATAACCCAATAAGCTTCCTTTCTCTATCCCTATAGAGTTTTATACCCAAGATATAAGAAGCTTCACCCAAGTCTTTTATGGAGAAATTCTTACAGAGGTAAGTTTTGACGCCATGCATCATTCCTATATCATTCCCAATTATTAGGACGTCATCAACATAGAGAATCAAAAATACTATCATACTCCCACTGGCCTTCTGGTACACACAGGATTCTTCCATATTCTTGAGAAAACCAGACAATCTAATAATCTTGTCGAATCGAAGATTCCAACTTCGTGAAGCTTATTTAAGTCCATAAATGGATTTCTTAAGCTTACAAACCATGCCTGAGGTTTTGCTGGATACAAAACCCTCTGGCTGTTCCATATATATTTCTTCGTCGAGAAATCCATTAAAAAAAGTCATTTTGACATCCATTTGCCAAATCTTATAATCATGGTAAGTAGCAATAGACAACAAAATCTTTATAGACTTCAGTATCGTAACTGGTGAAAAAATTTCATCGCAGTCGACACCAGGTCGCTGCGTGTAACCTTTAGCTACCAGTCTTGCCTTAAAGGTTTTAACCTCTCCGTCAGGCCCACGCTTCCTCTTGTAAACCCATTTACTACGAATAGGAATAATTCCTTCAGGAAGCGAAACCAAGTCCCAAACCTGGTTCTGATGCATAGAGTCTAACTCTGATTTCATGGCCTCTTGCCACTTCGCGTAGTCGATGTCCAACATCGCTTCTATATAGGTGTAAGGGCCAGTCTCTTCGATTAAGAGAACATCTAGGCTCTTTTCTTGTATCAAATACAAGCGTTCAGGAGGTCTAGACACCCTTGGGACCTACTGAGTGTGTGTGTTGAAGGTTCTTCATCTATTTAAACTTCAGGTTCCTCCAATGGTTAATTGGTTCCAGGTTGTACTTCATCAAGTTCAACCTGTCTATGATTACCTCCTTCATACAAAAATTCTACTTCTAAAAATTTTGTGAAGCGAGCTATGAATAAATTTCGATGCTTGGTATCATAGAATAAATATCTTTTCATATTAGAAAGATATCCAACAAACCTAAACTTTTTCCCTCAAGGCGAAAGCTTATCTTGCTGAGCCATCCTGACATAGGCAGGACAGCCCCAAATCTTAATATAATTAAGAATCGATTTCCTACCAGTCCATATCTCATATGGAGTTGTAGGAACAGCCTTAGAAGGAATCGTATTCAAAAGATTAGCAGCAGTTTAAATAGCATAACCTAATAAATAACAGGGCAAATCTGTAAAAATCAACATCAAT
Organism: Zanthoxylum bungeanum; assembly: GCA_019454045.1. Lineage (NCBI taxonomy): Eukaryota > Viridiplantae > Streptophyta > Magnoliopsida > Sapindales > Rutaceae > Zanthoxylum > Zanthoxylum bungeanum. The sequence continues at coordinate 29,016 of SKCR01027995.1, forward strand.
CGGACCATATCTAATAAAGTTATATTTCTCCTTTCGGGCACTCCATTGTGCTGTGGAGTACCCAAATGAGTATATTGAGCGAGATTCCTATTCTCTTTTAAATAATCGGTGAACTCACCACTCATATATTCACCGCCTCGATCAGATCGAAGACATTTAATATATTTTCCAGTCTATTTTTCCACTTCATTTCGGAATTCTTTGAACTTTTCAAAGGTTTTCGATTTTTGTTTCATCAAATAAACATAATCGTACCATTATAGATCATCGGTAAAGGTAACAAAGTACGAAAAACCATTATGAGCAGTGTGACTCATGGGACCGCATACATCAGAATGTATTAGTTCCAATAAGTCAGCGGCTCGGTGTCCTACACTCGAAAATGGGGCTTTGGTCATTTTACCCCGAATGCAAGATTCACAAATTGGATAAGGTTCAATAGTAAGATCTTGTATCAAACAATTCCTAACCAACTGGTTAGGCGTTTCACGCCTATATGACCCAACCTCATATGCCACAGTTCAATATTATTTATATCAGATATTTTATGTTTATTAATTCCAGCATTAAAGATATCTTGTGAGGTATGAAAAATGTAATGACCGTGCTCATTTGGAAATCTATAATCTGAACATTATATCTATCATATAAATATAAAGAATGATTCTTAATATTTACATTATATCCTTCAGTATCTAATACAAAAAGTGACACAATGTTCGTAACACATCCCGGTATAAAAAAAGTCATGCAACAAAGTCTCCCACTGGGTAGGGGAATCTCGCATAAGTCCACAGCAACTGCATCCAGAGAGTCACCACTCCTGATTCGCAACTGCATCTCCCCAGATTTTAGTCGTCTACTTTCCTTCAGCACATGCAACGAATTGCAAATGTGAATTGGACAAGCAGAATCTAAAATCCAACTGGATGACATAGCTTCACAAGCTAATGAGATATCAATAATGGGAAAAATAAAAGTACCTGAAGTAGATGCTATTTCCTTTCTGATTTGGGCCAAGTAATCAGGACAATTCCTATTCCAGTGGCCAATCTTGCTGCAGTGGTGGCATTTATCTTCGGCAGTTCTCTTGGGTTTAGCTATCTTACCCTGTGGTGGAAGATTCGAACCCTTCTTTTTCTTTCCTTTCTGTTTAGATTGGGAGGAAGCAGGAAGAGCAGTGGGTTTACGAGGGCGATTCGGAACTCCCTTCCTTAAATCTTCCTTCGCAGTTTGCAACATCTTATGCAGCTCCTGATGAGAACAGCTAATCCCATTCATATTGAAATACATTACAAATTGGCGATATGATGATGGGAGAGATCCAAGTATGACATTTTGTCCTAAAATGTCATTTAGAGGGAAATTATAGCGCTTCAACTGTTCGATCAGATCAATCAGATGAAGTACATAAGGGCTCACAGCATGTCCCCCTTCAAGTTCTGCATGGAATAATTCCATTGTAATTTATGAACCAATACCTTTTCTTGGTTCATAAAGGACTCCCGCAGTCGCATCATCATAGTATATGCGTCAGGCAATCCAAAATATTACCTCTTCGGCTCCAGTGCCAAGGAACTGAGAATATATGATTTGACCCTCCTATCATCATCTCTCCACTTTTGGAGAGTCTCATATTCCTCTTGTGTCGCATCATCTGATATGGCTAGTGGCAACGGACCTTCTAACACATATTCTATTTGCTCAGACCCAAGAACAATTCTCAGATCCAAATCCCAATTTGCAAAGTTTTCGACATCCTTAAGCTTGTTTGTATCAAGTATACGAGCAAAAGGATTAAAATTAGGTACCGTCATCGCAAATCTATCATATAGATAGCGAAAAACGGTTAGCAGACAAAAAATTTTCATATAATATAAAAAAAAAAAAAGCATAAATAGATCATGGATTTTTAATTTAAACATCATTACAAACTCATCTCAAGTCATCAGTTCACTTAAAACCTCTATTTACGCGTTTTTAAAAAATCTTCCGAAAACGTTTCCACAAATGCTACGAAAGGGTCTCGAACCCTCCGAACCTACCCAAATATATCTAAAAATTATCGTACCACATATATAACTCATAACTATAATTACAATAAAAAATACATTAATATAGGTAAAATCCACTTTTACCGAAAACTAGCGTAATCTATCGAATCGATCATATTCATTCTGTTTTCACTCGGATTCTACCAAATACATATATTCAATATACTCATGCTTAAAAAATTATCATTATGCTACTCTACGAAGCTACTGGTTACATCCGAATATTTAACGATAAACTTGAAATTAGCGAGTTTTTACTAGGAGGTCTTAACGAGATTTCGAGGACATATACGAACTCCAAACGATCCCACAAACGCGTTGGAATCCATGAAATTTTGATCTAAGCTACTGTTCATTCATGGATTACTTTTCACTGTCACTTCTCCTCTTATTTTGTATGCAATCGTGCATGGAAAGGGAAAATTTTCACCTCCAACTTGTAGTACTCTCTGAGAACTTTGATTTGGCGGGTGGCTCGGGCCGTGAAACGAAGCGACGAGCTGTGATTGAGAAACCCATGCCCGCATGTATCTCTCTCTCCTGCTGCCGTTGCCGGTGATCTGGGGGCTGCCGCCGGCAACCACAAGAGAGAGGGGTGGCTGGCGTACCCCATAGGCCGTCGCGCCGACCGGCGTTGGCTGTTTGGCCGCCGGCACGACTGGCCAACTTAATCGTGAATTTGGAGACATTGGGTCGGGTGAGGGTGTTTGAAATGTTATGAAGTTTTTGTAATTACAAGAAACTATGAGATAATTATAGAAAAAATTCTGAAAATTACATTCTGACCTCCGTAAAATTACTATTAGGTCCCTACCATGGGGCTTTCTTAGAAATTCATATTTTGAAAGCTATTCTGATGTAAATTTTGAAAAGTAATCTACACGAAAGTTGATTTTCTCGGAAAAATGAGTCCAATAGTTCATGAATCAACTCAATCAAAGTTTATTTGCTATTTTCATAGTCGAAATAATAAACTTTTACGTGTATAACGATATAAACATGAATCGCGTAACCGGTTCTCGAAACCACACATTTTCCAAGGCGACGAAGCTTCACTTTAAAATATTCCAATCTATTTTCCAACACATAAACTCTTATTTTCAAATAGCATCCTATTCTAAATCCTTAACTTTAATTCGGTGACCTTCCAGCATTGTTCCGAAAAACTCGGGATATTACATAGAGTGATATAGCGATGCTAACTGGATATCTGATATAGTGGATTCCGAATCCACAAGTGGATTTATTTTCACACTTGATGGTGCAGTTGTGTCATGAAAATCCTCGAGGAAAATTTATATTTCCCGATCTACTATAGAATATGAGTTCATAGCATTAGACAAAGCAACAGAATAAGCGGAATGACTTCGAAATTTCTTAGAGGATATTTCGAATTGGCCAAAACCAGTACCTGATATAAGCATATATTGTGATAGTCAATCGGCTATTGGGAGAGCCCAAAATATAATGTATAATGGTAAATCTCGACACATACGTCACAGACACAATACCATAGACAACTGCTCTCAAGCGGCATAATTTCAATATATTATGTCAAGTCGAATGAAAACCTAGCAGATCCACTTACTTAAGATTTGCCTAGAGAGTAAGTTGAGAAATCATCGAGGAGAATGGGCTTGAAGCCTATAAATTAAGAATTGTCATTGTGGAAACTCAACATAACTGACTAGAGATCCCAAGATCTAGGTTCAAAATGGACAACGAAAACTTTATATAAAACAAGCACTGTAGAGTTCTCTACTCCTTCCCATTCCCATAATGACGCAGAGTGTTGCATGTCAAGGTTAGGATGAGCTATGACTTTTAATAATCACTATATTAGGAGAAGAGTCCTAATGGGGATAAATACAGATTACCTTTCATAGTAGATCACATATTTCAAAAAAGAAGTGAGGCCGCTTCCATGAGAATTTTAAATGCTGGATTTCACAAATTACTTGATGAAGCCATGACCGATGTTCATGGCCGAATTGAACACAACCGTAGAACGAGAAATGGTCGAAGGGAAGCTGTGTGATGGTAATTGTATTGGTTTACACCAACGGCGAAACAGTTCAAGAAAATAAGCCACTGGTTCGCCAAGTAAATCCAATTGTAATTCATCATGAAAGATTTAAGGCGAAAACTATTTATTCCAATGCAGTTTTATTTTAAGGAAACTATGAGGGAGCACGACATTTCAAATGAGTTAGGCACAATGATATTTCCACTATAATGATATTAAAAAGTATTGTAGTCAATTCCACAGGGCTAGTGACTTATTTTATATACTGGGAAAAACTATGGCCCGATATAAGGACAGCGTACGATAAGAAAAATGGGCAGGATATATATATATAAGGTCCTCAACCCCTCCCTGCGCAGATTAGGACTGCTCTTTCAACAAATTCTCAATTTCGATCATTGCACGGTACCTTCTTTTTTCTATTTATATACTCTAATTACTCACTATTTTCACTCATATGCTTGCAAAATTTGTTTTTACTGTTATATGCAGATATAAATATGCAATGAAATAAAAAATGGTGATTGTTTGAATTTTTGTAACTGAAAGTAGAATTGCAGTTGTGCTTTTGTGTTTTAGAAAATGAGTAATGGATGAATTTGCATGTGTTATGAAAATGGTGGATTTTAGGTTTTGGGTGTGTGTGTGTGTGATTGTTGGTATTTGTTTTGATTGAGAGAGGGGTTTGTTTGCAAAATGTAAAATTTGATTGGTGGGTTTGAATTAATGTGGGAAAGAGTGAAATAGGAATTTGATAGTTTGGTTACTATGTTGAAATTCGAGATTATGTTGTAAGATTTATGGATTTTAAAACATGTATTATTTTCTAATACAATGTATTTGTTGTAGAGAGACTGAAAAAGTGGTGAATATGGAGATTGGTGATGAGAGTAAAAAATGTATTAGAATTTTCAGATTTGATATGAAGGGGAAATGAAAGGGCATTGGTTAAAGATGAAGTATAGTTTAATTGTGAGGAGAATATGCACTCGGACTTGTCCTTTTGGTTGGATTTGTTTGATGAAAAATGATAAGGAAAAGGTCAAACACATGCAACCACTTATATGAAAATTTACTACAACATGAGGAAGAAAAATGAAAATAAATATTGGTCACGTTATCTTTGATTGGAGTTTTAAGTCTGAGCATTCGTCTAAAATTTGATTAATTGAGCTTCCTAAACACCATTTGTTTTAAGATTTTTAGAACTATCCACACTAAAAATGCAGCCAAAATATTTTAGAAGTAGTTCAATTAACAACATGTTCAAGCCTACAGGAGAAACAACTAACTGAAATAATCCTAATTCTAAATTTATATACCTTTTTTCTCTTTCCTCATTTAAAGTGTTTTGGTGTTAACCCGCATGAACAAGGTGAATTTGACTCTTTAAAATTTTGACCCAGGAGAATGCCAGATTGGCCTTTTTATGCATTTCTTTCTTTTCATTAATTTTATTTCTATTTATTTATTTATTTTTTTGGTTGGTTGTTGTTGAGTGTTCATAATTCAAACCATTTTTTTTATATAACGAGAGTAACACAATAGTCAAATGTTATCACGTGATCATCAATTAAAACATTGGCAATAGTCTATGTATATAAAAATCGGAATGAGATTGTAATCAACACAACCTAGACCGCATACGTTACGCAACGTACTTATCGCTCAAGTAGTGTAAAAAGTTATCAATTCCACGAGGATTTATCACATACGTTACTAATTGTTAAGACTAATGACCTACGAGTATCTAATTAAATTAAATGTGATTTTATTTTGAATTTGAACTAAAGCTAATGCAAATAAATAAATTGGAAGTTTGTAGAAATAATTAAAGAGAAAAAGTATTCAGGGTTGTGAATCTACTCAGTATTATTCTAAAGATGAATTGGTTGTCCTATATTTGTGTAATATATTGGTTTATTAACCTGTAACTCTAAGATATCCACAAGCCTCTTTCGATGGTCGAGTGAAAATATCCAAAGTAAATTAATTAACTATATTTCTATTTTAACTAAATCACCCTAAATTCATTAAAAACAAGTTCCAATAATGGCTACACCTGCCCTACGAATATATTTCTATCCTGGAAGGAAATCCCTAAGATTAATCGTGTGCTATTGAATCTAAGGCTAAACTTAAAATTCTGTTGTCAAGTTCATTTAAGTTTACCACATCAATCCTATTGGTGATCAGGCAATAGGAAACATTACGCATAAGATTCAATAAATAAATCACAACATCATACAAAATATAAGAAAATCAACTTATAAGTTCATAAATACGGGTTTCATCACAACCCTAGATTGGAGGTTTAGTTACTATATATGCTCAGAAACTCTAAATATATATTCAATGATAAACAAAATATTAATTTAGTAAAGGAAAGAAGAAACTTTGTCGAGATCGCCAGTCCTTTGTTTCTTACTGTTGAGTTCCTGTGATGTGCTCCTTTGATGTGTTCTTGCCTTCTCCTTCAGAAATCTCTCTTGGAGGCTATAATTTTATGTTCTGAAAACTCCTCTTAGGTTTTGGGATGAATTGTTGTTTATATAGGAGGTCTGGGGGGTGTTTCCTGCTTAAAAACCGAGTCTGGGCTGAATCTGATACGCAGAACCGCGTTGCGACGCGTGAAATAGCATCATGACATTATGGCAGCACGTCGCGATGCGCCACAGTGGGCGTCGCAATGCGCCACTTGTTGGGACAGTTGTGGAACCCCTAGGGTCGGATCGGTACCCCACGTAACGGAAATGGATGTAACCCATGGATATCAAGGATTAGTGTAATTTAAAATTATTTAATAATATACTATATTTCATTACGAGTGTATAGGAAAAAACTGGGACTGAATCGGAGTCCGGAAGCACAAGAATGAGATAAAACAAAATCAGTGTGTGCTACAGTGCGCGCACGCACTGTGCGCGAACTGGCAGCCTTTTTTTTTTTTTTTCAAATTTTGCATTTCATTCATCTCTTTCCAAAGAGCTAAAGGAATTAGGTTATATTACCCTAATTGCTTCCAACTCTCCCTAAACACTTCAAAAATACCAAAATTAATTTTTAACATCAAAACCAATATCAACACATGTTATAGAATAAAAATCAAGTTTTTGAAAATATCAAATTTTTTTACAAAAATATTAATTTATTCTAAATACGCACTTGCGTAAATTTTGAATCCAATACACAAACCAAATTAGAATCCCAATAAGAAATGTCTCGTGAACAATTCTAGGTCACCCAAAGGTGGTCAAGTAATTCGAGAATGGTAACCATAGCTCTAAGCTTTAATCTAGAGTTCCAAACTCTAATTTTATGTTTATGTCTAATATAAATATTTTGACTCAATTACAAGCATATTGTGTTTATACTTACAAAGTATCATATCACAATTAATTAGCCTAATTTCAACATTATGTATCTAATACATAATTCAACATTATATGTCTTACTAATGAAAAATATATTTTTTGGATAAGATCAAACTTACCTAGCAAGGTTGATTCAAATATCCAATCTAATTCTCCTTGTTGAAATGTTTGGAGAATTTCCAAGGATTAGCTAGCTTGACTCCAAGATCCAATCTTGATTCCAATGCTATCAAGCTTCACCCCAAAGATCCAATCTTGATTTCTCCTAGAGGAAATGTTGTAGAGACCTAATAAAGCTTCTCTAAACACTTCTCTAACTTAGGCTAATTTCTCTAATACTTGATTGTATTTAGCTTTCTCTAGCTTTTACTTTCCTTAATTAAAATCTTCCTAAAACTTGCTATTTATAGCAAAACTTAGGCAAATTTTCAAAATATGTATAATTAGGTGTGACTAATCTTCATTGTCTACCACTTTGATTTAATCTAATTAAATCACGACAAGGATTAGGAAATGGATTAGTTAAATATTGCCACTTTGATTTAATCCAATTAAATCAAGTCAAAATCACATATTATTACATACTTACAATTACCATAATATCCTCAAATGGTAGAGATAATTATGATTTTACAATTAAGCTATTGTGTAATTATTGAATTAATCCAAATAGATCAAAGTAAATAATCAATGTTATCCCATAACACTTGATTATCATAGTTTGATAATTATAATATCGAATATTATATTTTATCAAAATTAATCGGCTACCCAAGGGCTCAACGAGTACACTTCATATTGGCACTCTCTAAGTTCAGACACGTTCGTCATATAAGCCTAACTAATATGTACGCAATTCGGCCACCTCCGAATTCGTGAAGAACATGAACGACCTTTTTTAACTATACAAATCGAGGTCATCACATATGTTTAACAATCCATCTGTCATAGGCTATCAGAATTGTCCTTAGGAAACATAGAATACACCGTCAAGTTTCCGAGGCGCACATCTCATGTCGACATGTCCATGATTCTTTATAACTAATGTGATCCACCCTAGGTGATCGACTTTGGCCAAAGCTTTAAGAATCATGACTTTATTAACATGAATACCTAAACCTCTTATGGTACACATACGGGCCGACGGATCCTATCTTGCTTCGCACTTGATTACTGAGTATATTGGTCCACACCCATCGAACATCTAGAGGCCAAACTATGAAAGGTTTTTGATATACATGACATCAAAGTATGGAGGATCTTACACAAAATCAATTATATCCTATAGTCAAAGGATTACATATGCTACTCGACTCAAGGAGATTCCTATTGACGGTGGTATGTACTTCTAACTATTAGGAATCACCTGTGAGTCATTCAGTATTCGGTCCAACCAATACTCACATGTCTATACTAGCTTCCAAAGTTCATGGTACATCGGGTTTAAACCATTGGAACTCCAATTCCAATATACGATATATGATAGTCTTCTAGGTTATAGGAATTCGACCATATTCTAAAACCAACGACTATGAATATTTACTTTAAGAATAGTTTATAATAATAATAATAATACTTATCCCAATGTTGGACTACCTAGTGTCAAGTATTACTACAAGAATATTCTAAGGTCGATGTCAATCTTAACATATCTATACATCAATTTAATACGCATAATGACAATACCATTAATAATGTATGAAATGAAAATATAGTTATTTTATTAATAAATAATAAAATGTAAAATTCGAATTGACACTCCAAGCACCAACTCCAACAAACTCCCATTTGTTTAGTGCTAATCTGGATGGTACCGCAGTCTCATCTCCTCCACATGTTTATCGAATAACTTAGGAGGTAAGGCCTTTGTAAACGGATCTGCTATATTGTCTAGTCCTTGAACCTTCAAGACCACGATGTCTTTTCATTCAATTATCTCTCTAATTACGTGGTATTTCCTTTCCACATGCTTAGACTTGGAATGCGCCATTGGCTCCTTAGCTTGCGCAATGGCTCCACTATTATCACCGTACAAGGGAATCGAATCCGCAATAATAGGCACAACGCCAAGTTCTGTGATAAAATTTCTAATCCAAACATCTTCTTTAGCATCTTCTAAAGCCGCTATAAATTTCCCCTCAGTCGTGGAATCAGCTGTTGAGCCTTGCTTTGAACAGTGCCAACTAACCGCACCACCGTTAAGGGTAAATATGTATCCTGATGTAGATTTTCTATCATCTACATCTCCCTGGAAGTCGGAGTCTGTATAACCCTTAACTTTTAGCTCATCTTCTCCATATATCAAAAACTTATCCTTAGTACCCTTAAGATATTTCAGGATATGTTTCATGGCTGTCCAATGATCATTACTGATGTCAGGTCTAGTACATAGCATAATATACATTATGCTTCCAATACAAGAAGCATATGGCAAGTTAGACATCATAACTCCCTCTTCCTCAGTCTGAGGTGCCATTTTCTTTAAAAGATGTATGTTATATTGCTATCTTGCAGTTGGTAAAACCGTACCTTTCTAACATTTTATCTATGTATGTCGATTGCGACAGCCCTATAAGCTTACTAACTCTATCCCCGGTAGAGCCTTATACCTAGTATATAGAAAGCTTCACCCATATTTTTCATGGAGAAGTTCTTGCAAAGGTAGGCTTTCACATTTTGCATCAATCCTATATCATTTCCTATGATAAGGATGTCATCTATATACAAAACTAGGAAAACTTTCATGCTCCCACTCACTTTCTTATAAACACATGGTTCTTCCTCGTTCTTGATGAATCCAGATAATCTAATTATCTCATCAAAACGGTGATTTCAGCTTCAGGATGCCTATTTAAGTCCATAAATAGACTTTTGGAGCTTACAAACTAAGTTTGAAGTCTCACTGGATACAAAACTCTCTGGTTGTTCCATATAAATATTCTCCTCAAGGAATCCATTTAGGAAAACAGTTTTCACATCAGTCTGCCATATCTCATAATTGTGATATGCAACAATGGCTAAAAGAATCCTAATGGATTTTAGCATGGCTACTGGTGAAAAAGTTTTTCATAGTCAATCCCAGGACGTTGAGTGTAACCTTTTTCTACCAGTCGAACCTTAAAGGTTTCTACTTTTCCATCGGGCCCTCGCTTCCTTTTGTAAACCAATTTACAACTAATATGTTTAACTCATTCAAGAAGTTCAACTAAATCCCAAACTTGATTGTCATGCATTGAATCCATTTCGGATTTCATGGCTTCCTGCCATTTTCCCAAATCGATATCCAATATCGCTTCTTTATACGTAGTCGAATTTGTTTCCTCCAAGAGGAGAATATCAAGGCTCGTATCAAATGTTAAAAACAGTCTTTCAGGAGGCCTTGATATTCTATTCGACTTACGTAGAGCTTGTGTTGTAGATCCTTCACCTAATTGGATCTCTGAATCCATCTTAAGTTTCTTACTGTTTGGATCAAACTCATTAAGTTCAATCTCTCTACAATTCCCACTTTCTCTCAAAAATTACTTTTCAAGAAAAGTGGCAAAACGAACAATAAATACATTTCATTGCTCAAAATTGTAAAATTGATATCCCATGGAATTATCAGGATATCCAACGAACCTATATTTATACCCCATGGGTGCTAGTTTATCCCGCTGCGCAACTCTAACGTATCCAGGACACCCCCAAATCTTTAAATGCCTAAGACTTGGATTTCTACCGAACCATATCTGATAGGGAGTCGTAGAAATAGCTTTCGATGGAACTCTATTAAGTATGTGTGCAGCAGTAAGTAAAGCGTAACCCCAAAAGTAGTAAGTAAGATCTGTATAACTCATCATGGATCGCACCATATCCAATAAAGTATGATTTCTTCGCTCAGACACACCATTGTGTTGAGGAGTTCCTGATGGGCTATCTTGGGCAAGAATTCCATTCTCCCTTAACCAATTTCTGAATTCTTCACTCATGTATTCATCGTCTCGATCTGATCTAAGACACTTGATGAATTTACTGGTTTGTTTGTATACTTCATTTCAGAATATTTTGAACTTGTCAAATAATTCCAACTTATGTTTCATCGATAGACATATCTATATCTAGACTTATAATCTGTGAAAGTCACGAAGTATGTTGAACCATCATGAGTGGCATGATTTAATGGACCACACATATTGCTATGTATTAGTTCCAATAAATCTCCAGCACGGTGTCCAACACCTAGAAATAGGGCATTTGTCTTCTTTCCTTGGATACATAACTCACAAATCGGATAAGAATCTAAGGTAAGATATTCAATCAAACCATCATTTACCAATCTGGATAGACGTCTAACACCTATGTGGCCCAATCTCATATGCCATAATTCAGTATTATTTAGTTCAGATTTCCTACTTATATTTTCCGCTACATTAAAGATATATTCATATGTTTCCAAAACATAATGACCGTTTGATAAAGACCATTCACATTTCAATAAATTTTCTTTACCATATAAACATAAAGTTTCATCCTTAATTTTTATTTTATATCATTTTTTATCTAATATTCGCAGTGATATTATTTGTCTGACAAGTGAGGGTACATAATAATAGTCACGTGAATCTAATTTACATCCATTTGGGAGAACTAGAGCAACTGTTCCTATGGCCTTGACATCCAATGTCTCACCATTGCCAACTCTAAGCTGGATCTCCCCTTTATTCAGCCTTCTTCTTACCCTCATTACCTGCATGGATTTGCAAATATGAGTAGGACTGCCAGTGTCTAACACTCATCCACTATTTGCATCTAAGGCTAATGAGATGTCAATAATTGGAAAAATACAAAGCGTACATGAGGGTCATGTTTTTCCTTTCAGCTCTAGACAGTCCTTCTTCCAGTGTCCAGACTTCTTGCATTGTAGACATTGGTCACGAGCTACTGGCGGTTTAACACCTTTGTGCTTATTGGAGTTCTTTTTTGATATCTTCTTCTTCCCCATCTTTATTTTCTTTGACTTCCCAGAAGTCTTCGAAGAGCCAGTTCCACCATGGAGATACAAAGTAGGGTTGTCTTTTCTCATATCATGCTCCACCGTGCGTAACATGTTATGAAGTTCTTCATAGCTGGCTTGCATCGAGTGCATATGGAAGTTTAACACAAACACAACATAAGATCCAAGCAAAAATGACAAAATCAAATTACGGCCCAGCCGTTCATCAATCACAATGCCATGTCATTCCAGGTATAGAATCTGGTCGATCATGTTCAAAACATAAATGCTGACAGCTCCTCCATCATTGAGTTCAACACAGAATAATTCTTTAGACCTTCGATAAAGTTCGATCTCTTGATTTGCCTCGAAAACTCCTTGAATGTTTATGTTATGCTCCAAGCATCCGTACTTCAATGTACTGTCTCAGCAAATCTAGAACCATCGATCCCAAGATGTAGGATTTCACCTTCAGGTTATCATCCTTCCATCTATTAAAAGTTTCTCGCTCTTCTGGAGTGGAGTCAGGATCGATTTCAACATGTAGTGGATTGACAGTGACATAAGTCAACTTTTCAAACTCCAAGACAAGGCATATTTCATTTCCTATTCGAAATAGTTCTCGGCTCCTTTTAGCTTATTGTTATCCAAAAGTCTCATCAATGGATTAGCGATAGCCATCTACAACACAACATTTTAAATAGTAGCAGAACAATTTTTCATTTCAAAATAAGAACACTAATTGATTATAGAATTTTAAATCTATTAGTGTCATCCCACTACTTTACGTAATTTTGTAATCTCCCTTAACGGAAAAATAGAAATTTGACTATCAAAATTTCATAGCGGGAAGTGGATCCCATGACATTTAATCCAGCCTCACACTAATGACGATATTAGCCTTTATAAACTCATTAGGTAGACCTCTAAGGTCAATCACTTCATGTGACTCCTAGTTTGGTCCTGAACCGTTTCTTATCCTCACATTAATGACGATATTGGATTAAGACGTGTTCTAGGTGTATACTTGTCAATGCGCACTAACGAGCTTCGTATGTACACCCTCACACTAATGACGATATTGGGTGACTGCGTTAACTCATCACGAACTGTGCGAGCTACAGTGCGCGCGCACTCTGCGTGAACTAGCAAACTTTTTTTTTCAAAATTTGCCTTTTCTTCTGCTCTCTATCTAGATAGCTGAAGGAATTAGGGTATATTACCCTAATTGGTAGGGGTGGGCAAAAAAACCGACCGAACGAACCAAACCGCAAACCGAACCAAACCGGACCGAATTTACGGTTTTTTTTTCTAACGGTTCGGTTTGCGGTTCGGATTTACCCACCCCAAACGGTTTACGGTTCGGTTCAGGAGCTAATCCGAACCGCACCTGTTAAACCGAACCGAACCGTTACAATTAAAAAAATTATATATTTTTATAAAAAAAATTGAATTTTTCTTTTAATTTTATTATATGTTTTTTTTATTAGTATGTTAATATTTTATTCTTAAATTTTTTGTTTTATGGTAGCATCATTATTCTTGAAAGTAAGATGTTGGATTTGTTTCTTAATTAGAATGATGGTAGCATCATTATTCAATATAATTTTTAAAAAATACAAGAATTAATTGTGCCTAATTTTTCAATCCTTAATGGAGTGCATGTATTCCCTGGAGTTACAGCTTACACCCTAGCACTTCATACTATTTGTTGGATAGACTAGTGTTTTTTTTTTGTCTTCACTTAAGTGGATGAAAATTTATTTTAAATATAATAATCCGTAAACCGAACCGAACCAATCCGTAAACCGCTGGTTTAAAAAAATTTCAATCCGAACCAAACCGTTATTTAATGGTTTGGTTTGAGAGGTAAAAAATCCGAACCGTAAAATACGGTTTGGTTTGGTTTTTAGCAAAAACCGAACCAAACCGAACCGCGCCCACCCCTACTAATTGGTTCCAACTCTCCCTAAACACTTCAAAAACACCCAAATTAATTTTTAACATCAAAACCAACATTAACACATGTTATAGAATAAAAATCAAAATTTTTAAAAT